>JASCQY010011773.1:0-10452 GCA_030264315.1 Sardinella tawilis
TGAAATGCTTGATTTAGGAGGCACAGTTATTCAAAGATCAGCATGATCTCACAGTAAAGCAGTCATGAAGTGTTGGAGTTATTGACAGCAGTCAGTGTTATATAAGGTCGACCCTGCACGTTCTGAATAACCTGAAAGGTATAATGTGGAGTGAATCAACCCGTAGTCCTGTTATTTCACGCTGTTTGTACTGTAGGTATGAGAACGATTGACAGAATTTCATGCAGGGAAAAAATAGTGAAGCGGCAGCCAACGTTAACTGATGAAGGCAGTTTGTAAATTTGGCAAAAAAAAATGTCTACTGTACATTGTGTCTATTGCTATAGTTATCAGCAGCCTCAAAGAATAGGGATATGGGCTGATTGACACCCTAGCCTATTTTTCTTTGAAAATGGTTGATAGTTGAGAAAATTCTTTTGAAAAGTAATCAAAAAGAAATCAAAAAGTAATTAGTTACATTACTTTCCTAAAGTAATTGAAATAGTTACACTACTATTACATTTTAGATAGCGCAACTTGTAATTGTAACGCATTACATTTCCAAAGTAACTTCCCCAACACTGTCCATAGAAATCTCAACTTTTAATGTATACATATATATAAGCCTCAAATTTGGTAAATGGTCTGATATGCACCATGTCTTCCACATCCTTTGATATCAGACACTAGAGTCTGATGGATGTTGAGATATTTAAGTCCAAAAATGGAAATAAACTTATTTACACCAATGTTCAGAGCAATATTTCTCCTGAATGACACCAGGTGTGAACATGAAACTTTTTTTTTGAAAGAGTATATGATCACTGATAACAACAACAACAAAATTGGGTTGGGGTTTTCCCTCATTTTTCTGTAATGATTTTTTAAATATCATTGTTGTGTAACATTCACAACTACCGTACTACCAGCTTCTGACATAGGTGGACCAAAGACAACTTAAAATGATGACGACAGTGCTGGCTTGAACCATTCCTTCTTGTGATTGATCGTAGCATTATCCAATTGCGTGCAGTGAGACTTTCTTTTTTTTTTTTTTTAAGATATTTTTATGGGCTTTTTGCCTTTAATTGGATAGAACAGCTTAAGAGTGACAGGAAGAGAGAGATGGGTAGGGATCGGGAAATGACCTCAGGCCGGAATCAAACCTGGGTCCCCGGAGTCATGGTCGGGCGCCTAACCAACTGAGTTACTGCGCCCCCACAGTGAGACTTTCAAATGCATACATGATGCTGTCCATGGGGCCGCCGCTCGCATTCGGCCGTTCACATTATTCCTGGCCAGACCCATAATCACAAAGATAATCAGGGATGTATTTTCAGGCTAGGGATTTTTTCCTACTTGATAAAACTGTGTTAACAGCTGGAATAACTAAGGAACAGTTTGGGTTGGCGTTGGCAGGCTTTCTTAATTCAGCAAGAATAATCCGAAGGCAGAGGAAAAGTACAGTAATGCCATGTCACAAAGACTGGATGGAGCTCATGACAAATACAGCAGTTTATGAATTAATGCTTGCCAAAGTGAAAGACTCAGTAATGCAGTCAAAATGCAGTGATACAGTATGTGGGGAGGTCTCCTAACATGAAGTATATAGAGGGGATCTGTGATAAAGATAATGATTAGGCATATTAGGATGTGTGGATCAGGATTTTTTTTTTCACCCAGTCCATGCACCAAGTTTGAAGTTGGTATGTCAATGTTCCTGACATAAAATAGTATCTCAGTCTTTACAAGTTAGACAAATCTTCATTCCAAATTCATGCAGGGGAGCTCATGATGGATGTGTAAGAGCATTATAACCTTAGGGAAAAAATATGAAATATCCAAAGTTGCCTATGACAGGTAAGAACATTACAGGATGATGACCCAAATCGGATAACAGGATGACGACCCAAAATAAATCGTTCAGCAAAATGTGTTATCATTACAGGCCTAATTGTGACAATATGAAGACACATTCATCAGAGTGACTGATACTATTGCAGTGTGAATATTCAAGTTTTATTAACATTCCAACATTCCATCCTATTCCAGGATTCAGACACTGACCACCTTTAATACATAGGATTATGATTCTGAAGTCCTGCAGAAATGTTTGCAGAAATTTTGTGATGCTGAATTATTCCAGGCAGTTTGTTGGCTCTGAACGTTCCATTGTGGTTGAGTCCTGCAAATGCAAATCATGTCTTGTCAGTAACCTTGGCCAAAGGTGAAGTAGGCTACTGATTCTTGAGGAATAAAATCCTATTTCCACTTCATCCTCTTTAGCCTATCCACTTCCTTCTGATTGTCTGACATAAAGAACCAATCAAAAATTGGCATGGGGTGAAAGCCAATCAGCAATCAGCAGCCAATCTCCAATCAGCAAACAGAAATTAAAGTTAGAACCAATACAGCAAGGGTTAGTGGGCCCGGGCACTCTGGTACTGTGAAAATACTCATTTATATCAACAATCCGAGATGCTGTTAAGAGAATGCATGTACAATTTTTTGGTGTACAGTCAGATTTCACCCTGGCTCTTGTCTCTCCTAATACTGTATGTAGCCTACATGTAGTGGATGGATGCTTTCCCCATCCAGTGTCTCTAGAGCCCTGTGTGTCCACAGCTGTGTGCAGCACCATCGGCACAGGCAGCCACCAACTTTATTTGCCATCCTCACTTCGCAGGTCAGGCAGTATTGACACTCATTCTGAATCTACAGCTGTGCAACCGCAGAAGATGTTTCTCCTCTCCAAAACATACCATATCCATGCTGATTTGCAAAAATGGTTAGATAACTAAACTGACAACTTATTTTGAAATTGTCTGGAATTTATTTCTGATGGCGCTTGTAATGGCAGAACATTCTAAAGGAAATGGTCCACTAATTGGGGCAAACATTTTGGGGATAGCCTAAATGTGGCAGGGAATAATAACCTCATGATGAGAAAAGTTAACTGTGGTTGGTTAGAAAAAACAACTGAGAGTAATTTAGGTGTGGAAATGAAACAATTTCATAGACATACTATTTAAATGATGGCATGATGATGATGAAGTTATTGTCTTCATAACTTTTTTTCTTATTTCTGAAGAAAATAACCCTGAAGGACTAGCTGATAACTATTTAAATCAGGAAATGGCCTAATGGGTGTGTTGTTACTGTATATGATGTTTTAATAATGAATTTGACAAGAAATATTTTAGAGTGTACTAGAACTTTCCTAGTAATTTATGCATTTTGTAATAAAATTCTTTAATGCATTTTGTGATACATTGATACATAATTGTGGGGGCTATTACAAATTGCAGGAGAAGAATTTTATTACAAAATGCATAAATGATTATAAAATACATAAACTAACATAAATACGTAATGCAGTGAAAATGTATTACATTTTGTCAGGTTATTGCATATTGCAGTTTTATTACATAATTTGTTGTAACATGCTGAAAACGATCATAGCTGGTTCCTGTTCTTTGTTTTGTGAACAAATCCACATGGATTGGGAGAATGTATTGTTATTAATATTTCTTTTCAATTGATTGTAGGTGAATGTAGGTGGACCGCTGGAGGTAAAAGTCACAAGCTTGCCTTGTACTGGTTTAGGAAGTTTAAAATAAGGTCCCACATATAAAGCTATCCCTATCAAGAGTGTCCAGTGATAAAATAGCACATACAGTATACCATATTTCTTGTCTTTTGAGTCATCTTTGAATTATGAAAATACAGAGAAATATACCTTGCACAAGCACAGTTTTGCATAGTCTCTTTCAGTAAATACACAGAAATGCAGGGGTTTGATTTTACGAGGAAAATAGTAAGATAAAAAAAATCTGTCTCTATTCAAGCTCTATTTGTGAACCTAAAAATGAGCATTTTATAGTCTCATGTAAATAAAAAAATGACATTCTCCAAATCAAGGGAGATCTGGCACAAAGTAATATTGCCAGGACAATTATGAAAATACACAGGTAAAAATAGAACACATGTGAATATATACAAATAAAACATTCCCATCAACATATGCCCTATGCAAATTGCAACTTAATTCACCCCCTCTTGCGAAGGAAATCCACTTACAATCATAAATAAAGGTAATAAATATAAAGGATTTGAAGATAATAAAGGATTTGACAGTAAAAAACTTACTTCAAAAGGTTCGGCAAAGGCTGTATAGCCACTATAGCAGGGATTGGGAATGGACACCAAAGCAGGGTTTGCGCTCTCTGCTGTAGGACCTTCGTCTTCATTCTGTGTTCGAAGACGCCACAGAACATTGTAATCCCATGAGTCTTACATTCTTTTGTTGACAAACTGTATTTTTGGCACTAAAAGTTTATTTTCACATATCAATTGAGTAAATGTTGTAAATACTATGGTTGACTTACAATAGATGATTTTCAAAATAACTGTCAAAATAAATCATGCAGTTGATTATTTACCTTGAAATACTGGAAGCGGAAAGCATCCTTTTTGCGCCTGAACACGTAGTATGCCATACCAACCACAGCAAGGAGAATAAAAAGTGCAATCATGATGGAGACACCAGAGGACCCCCCCGACTGGGAAACAAGAGGTGGTTTCACCTGCAATCACAAATTGATCACAAAGTGATAATTTACAGTACATGTGAAAACCACTATCAATAGTGTATCAGTATTTGGGCACTAAAGTATTGCATTAAAAATAAAACAAGTTGGTTTTCCGTTCCATGTAAAGGTCTTGCATTCAAATGAGAATTCTTTGAGTCTCATACAATATTGAAGCAGGGCTACTTTGATAAACCTATAATTGCCTTCTCTCTTATATTTCCTCCATTTAAATTAATAGAGGCATTCCAGAAGTTTGTTTGTTTATCACGGCTTCATTCAATTACTGCATCTAGCTAGCAAGAGTGACTCCCTTGGTTTACAGCAACTGCGCTCAGCTAAAGCCAAAAAATGCTGCTCCCAAAGCAGGACAATGCCTGGACGGATTTTAACCAGGTTTTTTTCACTGTTTTAAAGGTATAGTTCGCTATTTTACACTTTAAGCCCATTTTCTGTATTGCCTAGGATGCAAATGAGTGATTGACACCGAAATCTCGAAGATTGGTTGTGTCGTGGCTATTTGGCTGCTTTAGAATCGAGTTTCATCAGACTACAGACATGATTACAGTAATCCACAGTTCTTGAACTGCTTGTCTCCAGCACACATGACAACATCAACTCGTTTGACTCAAGATGGTTTCCAGTGTGTGTGAGCACACACTAGCGAGGAGCACCAAGACAACTGGCCCTTGCCTAAAGTCATGCATGGTGGCAGTGGCATCATGGTCGAGGGCTGCATGAGTGCTGCTGACACTTGGGGAGTTGTGGCTAAGAGAGGGAAACGTGAATTTCAAGCAGAGCATGATCCCGAGCATGGAAACTGGGCCGCATGCATGGCATGGCAGTTTTACAACATGACAATGACCCTAAACACACCTCCAAGATGACAACTTGAGGATGCTGAAGATAAAGGTGATGGACTGGCCAAGTACCTACTGTAAACCAATTTGAGTAACTGTGGCACAGCCTTAAGTGGAAGGTAGAGGAAAGCAATTCGTCTTACATCCACCTGCTCTGTGATGTCGTCATGAAGGAGTGGGAGAGGAATCAGGTGCATCTACACTTACTTTCATTTCAAGCTCATACGGTTCAAGGCAGTGCATAATAATGGTGCTCTCACTAAATGTTGCATGGGCATGCTCGCTGTGGGGTGTGCTCACTTTTGTTACCAGCTGTTTAGACATTAATGGCGGTAGGTTAAGATATTTTCAGAGGACAAGCTGTACACTAACTACTTTAAGTTGTATAGAAGTTTAATTTCTATAGTGTTGTCCCAAGAAAAGATGTGAGGGGAGTACTCACTTTTGTGTTATACCCTACAATTTAGTGTAGGTCATCACACAATGAATTGATTTCTGGAAATACTCATTATGACTTACAGGTTCAGGGGGCGCTTTTAATGGTCCTTCAATAATGTGGATGATACCATTGATGGCTGGAATGTTCCAATCTATAATTCTTCTCTTGTTGACAAGTTTACGAGGTTTGGAATCCTACAAGATCATACAAAGACACAGTCCTTATATGGTATTTTAAAGTAATGCAGGCTAGAAAAAAAAAGACTTTGCAGTTAGAAATTGACAGACAAAATTATTTCCATAATTACAGTTGATACTCACAGGTGTAGTTGAATTCTGCATACTTTAATTATGTCAATAACTAAAAAAATACTTCAAGAACCCTAACACAAGGACTTTTTTCTGAAAATGTGCATGTCTTGTCTATATTGTTGCTTCATAACTTTTTCATACCTTACAGTGTTTTACTAAACATAAGAAAAGAGCTAGCAGAGGCCAAAAGAAAGAAAATAAAACATCTCAACTTCTCTCCACTGCTACTGCTCACATGCCTTCTCAACCACAATACTTGCATCTTCTTCTCTACACATGCACACATGTCCAGCACACTTTTTATGTTCTCTCAAAGTACATCCTTCCTGTCCTTTTCATCCTGTCCTCCTTCTCATTGGAGGGACGTGTTTAAGCTGCTATTCCAATGGCAGCACTCCAACCCACAAAACCACAACCAAAAGGCAGAATCACAATAAATCCCAAATTCCAGAGTTTGTCCTTCCTGCCCCCTGTATGCCACGAGATGTTTCAGAATATTTATTTAAACATGTGCAACAGAGGCAGCCCAATGATTTCCACTAGCACTTTGCATAGAAACGTTTGTTTCAAGTAGCATTTTGTTTTCTGTAGCATTAGGTCCATGCAGGGAAATTTAAAGTGGTATCGAGAATGCGTCCCAAGGTTGACTACACAACTTTGTTTGTAACTGACGTGCGACAGCCCCTTCATGCACTGCAGCTGGCCCATTCACAACAAAGGCAACTACATGGAAATGCACGAGAGATTATTTCACCCTCTCCTATGGTGAGGAACTCGACTCCCCACTATCTGACATACAGTATGAGTATTTCTTGAGTTAATGCATTAACATTACAGCATGGGTGAACATTTTCTTGTTTGTTAGGTTAAATTTAGCCTAGTAGAAAACCTTCCGTCCTCACATCCCTCATGATCTCTATCGCTCCATGTTCTGTCGAGATTGTTGGCACGACATCTATCGTTCGTTGCTCTGTTAAGTTTGTATGCAAGTAGGACTACAGTGCATTGATGATGTCACTCACTGCACGTGCAGTGAAAGACACAAGGAGTACTGAAACCTTGAGGTTATCTACTCTTAACCAATCAGTACAAAAGCCAAATTACTACACAATTACATTCCTACTTTAAATCAGAAGTGGGAACCCATCATTTTTCTGAAGTGACTGTGAAGCTGCTTGCACACCCAGTGGTTGACTCACCTCAGGGAGCATTCCATTATCTGCTGGTATCCCAATGGTAAGACTGGACCCAAGTCGTGAGCGAATGATCAAGTTTTGTGTTAGATTTTCAAAGAAATGGATGCTGTTATTAATGGAGATGTGATACTCCATATCTCTGTGAGACAGTGTCTGTAAATAACACAAAACACAAAACAGTGTCAGGACACCATTTGAACTATGAAATCAATAGCAAAGCTATGCCTAATGCATCTCTGTCTTTAAATTCCTACCATGTCTCCAAACTGGGAGGACCCACGTCACTAATTTTGCAGCTTTGAACGAGTCTATCAACTATAAGGTTAACTTTCTCATAAAGATGTCCGGATTAGAATTAGGCTCTCTAAATGACATATTGTCATGAAAATGATTCTTTCACTATTACGCTACTTTCAGTGAATAAATAGTGATTGTTAAGCTAATAATCGAGTGATGTTCTTTTTGGTTGAACAAAAAGTATACTGCTGCATTGTGGATCATCTGCAAAGGTTTCAAAGCACATGCAGGGGGTCAAGCTAAAACAGCATGGCACATTTCAAAAGAACCATGGCCCGTACAATAAGTTGTGTTGAGTGTCTGATCTTGTTATTGTCCAAGACCTGGCGATTGCAGCAATGTGTTCAGAAAAGGAGAGTCTACCATCAATGACACTCAAATGACAGATCTAGTTGTGGTTAGTGGGATTGAATCAAATATGGGGGAAGTCAATAATATAGCAAATATATTGCCTTTATGTTTTGATGATTTTATTAACATTTTGGTAACACTTTATTTGAAGGAGTCTACATAAAAGTTACATGGGCCTGTTATAAACACGGCATAACACATATTATATCTCAATGACACTTAATTCATGTTTACGACTGTTGTCATTAAAGGAACACGCCACCGTCTTTCCATACTTAACTACGTTCTTGCCTGATCTTAGACGAGTAGATCCATACCTCTCTCATCTCTGTGCGTGCTGTCAATCGTCCTGGAGCTCAGCGTTATGTTCTTAGCACTTAGCATGGCTGTTATACTTGAATTCGGAATTACTTGAATACTTGAATACAGAATTATACTTGGGAGAACTTCGCCGTTCACGCAGTAATATCATCACTTTCAGGGAGAGTATTTTTCAGGAGTGATGTTATTACTGCGCGAACGTGGAAGTTCTCTCAAGTATAATTCCGCCATACAATATAGTTATCCATTTTATCAGCTTAGAAAATCGCTACATTTTATTTTAGTTAATCGTACTTGGATCATGTAACTGCTCACGTAACCGTATTTAAGTAGGGAAAATTTAGCAGCTTCTCTCTTCACATCTGTTTGCTCCCGTTGGAAATAACGAGCCATGCTAAGTGCTAACAACGTAACGCTGAGCTCCAGGACGACTGACAGCACGCACAGAGATGAGAGAGGTATGGATCTACTCGTCTAAGATCAGGCAAGAACGTAGTTAAGTATGGAAAGACGGTGGCGTGTTCCTTTAAGTGTCGACCAAATTACTCTTAATGACAAGTCATAAATAAACATGAATTAAGTGTCATTAATGTTCATGATATGCGTCATGTCATGTTTATAACAGGCTCATGTCACTCTTAGGTAGACTCCTTCAAATAAAATGTTACCAACATTTTTCATTTTTATTTGTCAAAATACAAATGCTTGTTTTGGGAATTGGGGTTGAACACACACACACACACACACCTTACCACATTACCTTTCTGAGATTATTCTGAATCTTATTCTGGAGGACAAACAGTTACCTCATTGGCAGAGAATCCTTCATTATGTGGCACAAACAGGGTAGCAAAGGACGTTTCTGCAGACAGGAAGTCCATAAGATTCTTTCCTTGCTCGGTGTCTGCATACTTCAGTATGGCCTATACGACAATAGAAATGTTGACGTTATACAAAATGGCTAAACAACTTCCAGATGGACCTGGACATTCTTTAAGTCAGTAGTATTTCTTACATGCTAGACTTGCAAATTTGTATAGGAGAGAGGGATTGAGGCATGATCATTTTTCATTGTACTTCTGAAAAGATTTGATAAGAGTTTAATGTACCAAATTAACTTAATTAACTTAAACCAATCACATCACTCTATCCTTGCACAGTGTCGCAAAGACGTACTCTAGCTCTATTGCAGAGGCAGTTTGAAAAACAACCACTGATTCCGCCCCATGGTTTAGTCATAGCCACACAGACATTTGGATGTTATAGACCTAACAGGTTGGACCCATTTTCTGTCAACAGAGATTTGAGAAGCAGGTGAGATGGTAATATACTTACAGTGTAAAAAGTTGAGAGTTTCTCATCCATAGCTAAAACACTGACCAGATTTCCATTACAAAAACTTCCATCTCCAACATACTCTTTTTTACAGACACAATCAACATCTAGAAAAGAAAATGAAACATATTCATTAGCTTCTATGTATAACTGTTCAAGGTGACACATTATCAGTGTGTGCCACATTTTGAATGATATGTCATATCAAACCCTCCTTGCTTCAACATTGCAAATTTCCACTACAAGGATAAATGGGAACAGTAGTGTTTCAAATTCTGCCACCACTGAACTAGTTCCCTTACTCCTCCACCACTGAACTACTGTTGTTCCCTTACTCCTCCTCAACTGAACTACTGTAGTTCCCTTACTCCTCCACCACTGAACTAGCTCCCTTAAGGCCAGTTTAAACCAAAGATTCGCGACAGTCCTAGACAGTGGCAGAGAGGAGTTGCGGTGGTGTGAATCAAAAGTTGGAAGGAGTTGCAAGCAGTTGCAAGCTGTCGCAAAAGATTCAACATGCCGAATCGCACTTGCAGAGTTTTAGAACGTTTTTACCTCACAGCTTTTATGACGCGACGTTAATCAATCAGTCCAGCAGAGATGCCAGGGCAGCATTTTGGTCAATGGAGATGGGAGAAATGTTGGTAACACTACGGTAAGGGTACATGAATTATCATGAATTCATGCATGAATTAACGCATGATTCATGCATGAATTAATCTCTGAATATCTCATGAACACTCAGGAATTAACATGAATTCATTGTTTGTCATT
>JASCQY010011805.1:0-10451 GCA_030264315.1 Sardinella tawilis
GTGTGTGTGTGTGTGTGTGTGTGTGTGTGTGTGTGTGTGTGTGTGTGTGTGTGTGTGTGTGTGTTTATGTGTGTGTGCTTATGTGTGTGTGAGTGCATGTGTGTGTGTGCGAGTGTGTGAGTGTGTGTGCATATATGTG
Source organism: Sardinella tawilis (assembly GCA_030264315.1). NCBI lineage: Eukaryota > Metazoa > Chordata > Actinopteri > Clupeiformes > Clupeidae > Sardinella > Sardinella tawilis. Next base: position 140 of record JASCQY010011805.1, read on the forward strand.
TGTGTGAGAGTGTGTGTATGTGTGTGTGAGAGAGAGAGCACATGCGCACGCTGCCACCAGGCCCTCCTGGCACCACGTCTCCTTGATCACAGGGCTGCCAGAGCATTACTGACAGGCCACCAAATGTGGGTTAGGTGCCCATGAATAATGCATGGCCCAGGAGTTAGCACCTCAGCACCTCAGCACCTCAGCATGGGCAGCGCGGTGCAGGCGGCAGCTGGATGCTAACGTGGCTCCGCTGCGGCTAATACAGGCTGACGCTAAAGGTTCCAGGGGGTCTGAAGAGCACGGCTAACGTCTCTTGATGTGTGTGTGTGTGTGTGTGTGTGTATGGGGTGGGGTGGGGGGTTGATCTCCTAGGCTTACACAGGAGTGACTGACAGGCCCACAAGGCAAAGGGACAGTTCGCCTGGGGGATTTCACATCATTGCCAATGCCAATGAACTGTACTGTATAGTCTACATGGATGCCCACACACACACACACATACACACACACCCTTATGTGAGTGTAGCCTCAGCAGTGATGTGTTCCCCACACAGGGATACATGTGTCCTCTGATGAGATGACTCACCTCCCCTGACACACAGCTGCAAATGGGAAACACAACAGCTTGTGGTTTCCAATTTGGGTCTGGGAAAAGGTGCATTTGCAGATGTAACTACAGGTGCTCTTGAATCTTCAATATGTGACCTACTGTAACCTACTCTACGATTCTTATAGGATGTAGCAGATAGAAGAAAGTACTGTATCAGCCCGAATATAAGAGGACAACATTTTTTCCTGTAAATTGAAGGGACCAATTATATTTGCAGACTGGACATATACAGTATAGTGCAAACTCACAACAGGTAATTGCCTCGAATGATGTAAAAGAAGGGCTTTTTTTATCCCTTCATAATCTTTGGGATACAGTCAGTGTTTAAATAGGCACAAAGTCGCCACTTCACATCTGATCATATAGTAGCAGGGCCTAGTGGACCGTCACAGCGTGACTGACAGACTCTTGCCCCGCACCTGCACAGACTTTTCCCACGCATACAGATACTGGGGGCAATGCTGAGCTAACGTCTGTGCTTTTGGATCTGCCAACACCGGTTGCCTGTTACCTGTTACTGTGCCTGTTACTGTGCGGTGGAAATGAGGGAAGCGAAGCACCGTTATGTTTGAGTGTCTCACAGTCAGGGCCAACTCCCCCCTTTCACAAGCAAGGCTGCAAAATTTTTTTTTAAAGAATATTATTAAGACAACACTTCTGATTATTGGTTAGGTTTCCGGTACTAAAAGGAGGCCGACAATGACCAAACTTGGCTGGTAAGCAAGACAGCCTAATGACCAATCAGCTGTAGTCCTACTTTATAGACCGGTCTACACCATGGGGTCTACAGTAGCAACACCATACAGACCAGCCGAATGGAAAAAAATCTATTGTGCAAAAAAAAAGTTCTATTGTGCAAAATGCATTCATCAGGGAAGGGTCTGACTGTGGCAATACTAGTAGCCTGTTATGGGCTCAGATTCCCAACTGTACAGTACAGTAGTCTCTCTGTGCCATTCAATACTTCCCAAAGGAAACATCCTCAGAATGAACCTTTCTGCCGTGTGTGTGTGTGTATGGAGGCTCCCATCCCATACATTTGATGTTCACCTCTAATGAACTGTGGCCTTACCCCAAGCTTTTCCGCTAAAAGCTTCCACTCGAAGAAAGTCGAGGAGGTGTTTAAGCTCGCAGTGAAGGGCAGAGAGGCGTTGTGGAGGATGATGGGAAATGTAACAGAACAGATCGGTGGGCCTGGGCCTGTATCTCGTGCTAACAGAGCGACTCGCACCGCTAGCTCACAAACCCTCCACTGCACCTCCAGCCCAGAGTGTGGCTGCAATTCAAGCTTCCTCTCTGGGTATAAATAGCGCGGACAAAGCCGGCAGAGATTGAGTTTTTAGTGGTGGGGATGATGGCATCGGTTCGATTGGGCTTACTTTCAGGGAAAAGGCAAATTGTGGCTTAGGCTTTCGCTAAGCGTGCGGCTGAGGGTCTCTCGAGGTGTCGAGTGGTGAAACTGCGCGCTAAGATGCGGATGAATTATTCACCGGAAACCCTCGACACATGGCGCCCCAACCGAGGGTTTTTTAAACTGCTTTTAAATCACACACATCCCAACTCTTAGTAGCCGCTCCCACTCTCGCTCTCTCTGGGGTCTTACTATGCTTAGAGTATCTCTGAGAGTCTGCTTAGACCCCCCCCCCCCACAACACAACACAACACAACACAACACACATGCACACACATACACACAGAACGCCCCCTCACAAGCATACCACATAACTGAGAATCTCTCTCCAACCATTTGCTCCCATTTCCTCATGCTGTCTCACCACCAGTCACCACACTGGCTGCTTCACGCACTCCACACTTCAGTTCTCACAACTCTCAGCAGCGCCTCACTAATGAACCATAATGTCCAAGAAATCTGTTTATGCATTCACAAATTCTCTCAGATGTCCGCCCAAATCCCACTCCACTGCCGATATTAAAACATGATTTCTCCTGATATGTATGTAAGCTATTTAATAGTCACGCGAACAAAACTGATTACTGATGTCTGATTAATGGAATCTTGACCAACACCCCACTCAATCCTAATCCTTGCTTTGCCTCAGGAATTGGTCTCTGGCATTAGGACGAGGTTGGCATTTCCAAAGTTGCTTAGCTACATATACCATAGCAATGTGTGTGTGTGTGTGTGTGTGTGTGTGTGTGTGTGTTGTGGTGTGGAGCTGGTGGTGTGTGTGTGTATGTATATTGTTTTTCGTTTTCCAAATCTCAAATAGTGGCCAAAGGCCAGATGTCTGTAAAGTGTTGTGATCCATCTCGTTCCACCTGTCTGGGTAGTGAATCTGCACACAATAAGGTCAGGCGTCTACTGAAGCGGAACACTGAGGAGAACAGTCAGCAGCCCCAGGCCAACACCTTGACATTTTAGAAACAAGCATCAGGAGGTCTGTGGGGCCGGTGCCACCACTGAGACGGGCGAGTCAATGGACACACGTGTCCCTCATAATACCATAGAGCTGGATCTCTGCTGATCCGCATCTCAGAAGACCTCCGCACGATATCTCGAAAGAAAGATCAATCAGAGGTCGTCATCAGAGAAGACAGTCTCTCAAATCAAAGCTGCTAAGCTTTGACAGGCAAAGTGCAAACTAACCTTTTAAGCTATTACACAATTTGTTTATCTTGGCAGAGTGAGTTTTTCTTCTTCAAGATAATACAAAGCTCTTCAGGAAGACACAGTGCTTTTGGCTTACAGAAATCTTCTGTTTACTGCGGAATTAAAAGAGACTCTAATTTGACTCCCACCACAAGCTCTCTACTTAACAGCAAGCCGCTGCGTAGGATGAGAACAAAGAAGCCATTTCTTACAGAGGGATCACTGACTCTTGTTAGAAGTGAGCTGTGCAAATGACTAAGTGATGGAACGGCTCCTCCATAACAGGCAGGTAAAGAAGGCATGATGGAGGAGGTGAGATGGGGTTATTTAAGAGCATAAGACACGGGAAAGTCGAGGAGAAAAAAAGTGTGTGTGTGCGTCTTTGTGTGTGTGTGTGTATATGTGTGTATGAGAGAGAGAGAGAGAGAGAGAATGACAATGATGGACATAGACTGTCTTTAACCATGTGAGATGCACAACACTGAGCTGCTTTGAAGTCAGAAGTGTTGAGAACTACAGGCGCTGTCTTCAAATGATGAGGCACAAAAGTAGAGCACAAAATGGCTCTCAGACATACAGACGTAGTCGTGCACTTCTGACTCCAGACAGGTGAACGGTGCCAGAAATCTGACAAGGGAACACAAAGTAAAAGAAAAAAAACAGCAAGGCAAAAGCAGGCGTGTATTCTCGACAGTCCAATCCTATACTGATGGATTCAACAGGGCCATGGCAGGAAAACATGGACAGAGATAGATGTCTCCTTGCAGATGCTACACTATATTACAACATGATTAATGACATTTCAGAAACGCAGGGAATCCTAGCAGGGGACCTTTTTTATCTTTGTCTGCACTTAACCCATTAAGTGCACTATAGGCCTGTATACTCCAGAGAGTCTTTATGATCTGTAATATATGAGACTGTGGAATAGAATATGTTATCTGCAGTTGTATAGTTGTGTATAATGTACTGTATGTCATGGGGATGTGTACAGTACATTTTGAACACATTTGCATATGGGTCACCATGGGGGTGTTATTCTGTTATACATGCACATCCATATGGGTAACCATGGGGATGGTATACATTCTGCATGTACTGTTTATCAGCCAATCAGGCATAAAATTAAAATTTCAGCTCAGAGTCACTATAAAATTCTGTTGTATTGTATTGCATAGTGTCGTATTTGTGCATTGCACTGTGGTATCTGACTAGTTCCATGATAAAGCTGCACCCCACATATATCACCTCGAGACCCCCGGTATTTGACACAGGAAAGGGAACATTTCCTTTGTAAAAACACTGTATACAGTATCTGACTCATACAATAGTGTGTAATCTACTCACTAAAACATGCATTAGTGCCATCCATTTGATGTATAATTGAATTGCATATCTAGGAAGCTAGCTTTTCATGTATGTTGTTGCCTTAAGCATTATTCAAAGAGTCTGTGTTCATCAAAAATTGATTTTTTTTTATATGTGTGTGTTCACACAGAGGGATTGGTTATGGTAGGAAAGCGGTAAAAGTTTAATGCAACTTTGAGAAACGAAGACTCACTAAAAATAAAAGCCAAAACAGAAACGAAGGAAACCAATTTCATGGCTAGACAGAGTCACGATAAACAAGCAGAGGAAAAGACCCAACCAACAAGCATGCGTATCTTGCAGGAGAAATTCAGTTCCCCATGCTTTTCTGCACTGGGATCACTTGCATCGCTTTGTTTGTGCGTAAGCCTTGAGGCATTTTGGCACGACACCTGACCTGCGCACACACACAGATACACACATGCATGTACATACACAAACCTGCATGTGTCGCACACACTTACACAAGGCTAACTGCCTGACGAGGCTGCTGGCTGTGTCGATTGCTCTCTGCTGTGTGTGTGTGTTTGAGTGTGTGTGTTAGAGTGCGTGCGTGCATGTGTATGAGAGTGTGTGTGTGTTTGTGTTAGTGAGTGGCTGCTGGCCGTGCGGCCTGTTTCCTGATGTGGCCCCCCTGGCCCTGGGGCCAGCTGGCCTGAGCTGTGCTAAGCTGAGCTGTGTGGTGGTGGTGGTGGTGGTGACACGGCACTACCGCCCGTGACAAACTAGCTAAGACTGGAGCTGCTTCACCTCCAGCCCAGCTCTGCCCTGTGTGTGTGTGTGTGTGTGAGTGTGTGCATGAGTTTCACTCACAGGGCAGAGCTGGGCCCACACACACACACACACACACACACACACCAGCCCAATGTGTCCCCAGACTGCTCCAACAGCATGGGCTGTGTGTGCAAATGAAGCTGTCACAGTATTCAGCGATGTGGGGGAGCTCTGTGATGTGGGTTTGCTCAGCAACTACATCAAATGGTTTGTTCTGTCAAGATGCATTTGCATGGATTATCGACGCCGAGGGAACCGAGAATAGGACTTTTAATACGTCAATCCCTCCAGCAGGCTAAGTAGGCTATCCCTAACCGATCACACAAATATACGACACACGGAGAGATGCCATCACGACCAATCTCACCGAGTGAAAATCACCGACAGCACCGCCCGCGAGCCGCCTTGACCTGACACGAACACGTCGAACGGTGTTGCTTGCAGATGTACAAGTGATCCACGGGATAAGAGTTAGTCGAGCTGATAAGATTGGAGGCGGAAAGCTCAGCGCGAGATAAAAGGCGAATGGTGCTGCTTGGCTGCGCAGCTTCAATGGAATATGGGGTGGGGAAGTTCAGTTGGAGTGGAAGAGCACTTAATCTCATTAGCATGTGCACTGACGAGGCGCTCACTTAAAAGGAGAGGAGATAATGAGTGTTATCACAGGAAGGGGGGAGGGGGGGTGGAGTGAGGAGGAAAGGAGGGTTTGCTAAGAGCCACAGGGAAAACTAGAAGACAGAGGCCAGGGGGTGCAACACACACACACACACACACACACACACATTGAAATATAGCTGGGAGAATGACATGGGGACACTCATGCACCACACTTGCTGAATAGGGTTGAATATTTATGTATGTATGGAGCAATATGAAAGTACAAAGCCTAGGCTTTGGTACAGTCACAATTAGCATAATGCTTTCGAGTGATTTTTTTTTTTTTTTACCCCCAATTTGAAAAACAGTAGTGATGTGAACATGAACAAAATAACAATTGGAACAAGGAGTCCAATGTCTGAATGTTTTCAGTGATGAAGGATACAGTATACTGTCTGTCTGAACCCAAGCAAGATCTTCAGCCATCGACACTATTTAGCGATGCTAACAACTGCTGCCCATCCAGAGGGGTCAACGGGGGTCAACAGGGCTCAGGTGAGTCTAGCACGAGTCCAAGGCACATCCAAATTCCACAGCGGTCTTCGAGCTCCCCACTGTGCGGGTCATGTCCGAGTGGCACGATGTGTTTCTGCTAAGGGCTAACGGGCACAAGCCATGCCCCCCCCCCCCCCCCTCTCTCTGCTGGCTCAGTCTGCGCTGCCCGCTGCTCTGTGGACACTGGCGGAGGCAATTTGCGGGTCGGCTGCGTGTGCTGAGCTGAGAGGAGACGGAGCAGCGGAGGGCGAAACAACAGGGCTGCGGTTGGCGTGGCGACAGCCTGTGTCCTCCACAAGCAGGGCACATAACGGGGCCACGGGGTCTAGTGTGGCCATGGAGCACATTGAAACCGCGGGGCACTCTAATTGGACAAGAGTACTGAGCACTGATATGCTTGTTGGTCACTCAGCTTGACCAGTCTACATCTCTCTCTCTCTCTCTCTCTCTCTCTCTCTCTCTCTGCCTACTCCTGCCTCCATCTTCTGTTCTCTTTCATCCTTTCTTGATTTCTCTCTGTTCACTTCTTCATATGGGCATACTTCCAGGTCCTTTATAAGGAAACTGGGTTAGCCTCTCTCTCTCTCTCTCTGTCTCTATCCCCTCTGCCTCTGCTTATCCATTCAATGCTGCACCCCTTCTCCCTTATTCCCTCTCTCTCTCTCTCTCTTTCACACACACTCTCTCTCTCTCTCTCTCTCTCTCTCTCTCTCTCCTCCATTTTCTGGCCCCTTTTTCTCCTGCTTTAAATCTCCTCCAAATCCCTTTAGTTCTCACTCCCACCTGAGACACTCCGACTCTGGCTGGCTGGCTGGCTGGTTCCCACATCTCCCATCTCAGCGCTGACCTGGAGACCGCTTGCCTTCCGTTTCCTTGGCTACTAGCTCCGCCCCCGCTCCGGCTTTGAAGCTTCTATTCTCTCGTTCCTATCCCCCCTACACCACCACCCCCCCCAACCAACCATACTGTATCTCTTCTCATGTTTGCTCTCCTCCGTGCCAGTTCTCCCCTGTTCCCTCGTTTTCTTCTCCTCTCCTCCTTGTGTGGTTGCCTCTGCCCCAGATTTCCCCAGCATGTGTTCTAGTTCTCCAGCTCCTGCTTCTTCCTCCCATCGCAGCCATAATCTCCTCTTCCTCCTCTTCCTCTCCCTCTCCTCATCTCCTATTCCCTCTGACAGCCACACTGATGGCCACATCTCCTCTCCGAGGCCCTTGTCTCTCCATCGCCTCTTGTCGTCTGTTTTTCTCTCCCTGTCTATCTGTTCATTATGTTTTTTTGTCTTTCTTTTTTGTCCCTCTTGCTTTTATTTTGTACCATGTCTCTGCTCTTTTGGCTTCTAGGCTACCCCCCCCCCCCCCCCTCGCCCTGCTTTGTGTCAGCCCTGCTCTCCCTCTCATCTCAATCCACTGCCATGGCCTCAAAACACACTGAGAGACAGAGAGAGACAGAGAGAGAGAGAGAAAGAAAGGGGGAGAAGAGAGAAAGAGAGAGAGAGAGAGAGAGAGAGAGAGAGATGTTCTGTGGGTGGATGAAACAAAAGGTGAATGTTTAATCCAAGGGTTTACTTGGATTTGGAAAGGGGGCTTTTCACATAGACTGAGGTTAAGTGTTATCCTTCAGGCTGTGTGTGTGTGTGTGTGAGTCTCTGTGTGTGTGTGTGTGTGTGTCTTTTTGTATGTCTCTTCAGTTAGCGCTCATGAGGAGATAAGACGGCCAGAGCTGTGACGAATGCGCTCTAAGCCTATTTATGCATGCACTGCTCCTCATTCCCCTGCCCTAAACACACACACTCACACACACACACACACACATACGCACACAGACACACACACACGCACACACACATACACACGCACACAGACACACACACTCTTTTGAATGCATTACAATGACCCAGATGAAAACAATATCCCTCATATTTTTTTTAAGTTGTCCCCTTTCAAACACATACATTCACACACACACACACACACACACACGCACACACACACACATTCAGTACACACACTAACAAACACACACGCTTACATTCTAACAAGCAGTTGGTTGAAATAAAATATCAGACAGAATGCCACCCACTCCTCATCCATCATGCATTCCATTCTGTCAGATGAAACGAGCTGATGCCACCACACACTTCATGCTCCTGAGAACCAGGACCTCTGACAGGATGTGTGTATCTGTGTGTGTGTGTCTGTTTTTTTGTTTTTGTTAGTATAGTGTGTGTACGTCTAGCTATGTGTTTGAATGCATGTTTATGCATGCGTGTGTGTGCGTGTGTGTGTGTGTTTGTGTGGCTGTCTCGCCACTCCTGCCTGTGTCTGCCCTGCTCTCTCCCATTGAGGGTGTGTGCCACCCAGCCTCCTCTAGTCAAGTGGGAGCTCGGCTCCTCTGCCTGCCTGAGACGAGAGAGCACACACACACGACACGCTGACAGGCTGCTGCCGTCGCGGCGCCTTCCAAGTCGTCTGAGGGGGAAGAACGGAGACTCCGGGGGTCCACGCCGGTTCCTCGCTGTCAGAAGAGAACGTGGCAGACGCCTCCTGTCATTCGCATTCTGCTGCGCCTGGCCGTTTGGTTGCGGCGCTGGATGGACGTGGCGGCGCAGCAATAGTCAGAAAGCTCGACTGGGAGTCAGGCCGCTATACTGAGGCCCAAACACATTCACCCTCCATTCAGTCGCAGTGGGACATCTGCTCCGGCTGGCTGAGGTTAAGTACATTAAAGGAGCTCGCTTGCTCTGATCGCCTCCTAGTGTGTGTGTGTGTGTGTGTATGTGTGTGTACAGTATGTGTGTGTGTGTGTGTATGTGTATGTGTACAGTATGTGTTCATGTGTATGTGTGTGTGTATGTGTGTGTGTTCGTGTGTATGTGTATGTGTGTGTGTGTGTGTGTGTATGTGTGTGTACAGTAGGTGTGTGTGTGTGTGTGTGTGTGTGTGTGTGTACTGTATATGTGTGTGCGTGTGTGTGTGCATGAGAGAGAGAGTGTGAGTCACTGTGATGGTCAAATCGAAAGAGCACTGAACTGATCCATTCACATGGGGATTGACCTGCTCCCAAATCCATCGCCCGTTCAAAATGCACACTGTGATGTTCTGCTTGCGATGTGCATCCACAGCAACACTGATAAATCCACTCGCCTGAGACATTTAGAAACCCAAGTTCCTGGAAGCAAAGAGACTGAGGGCATCTGGGGTCTCTCCATTAGGCAACTGTGGAGACACGACCTTTGACACGACCTTTGCAGTGTAGCAACACAATAAGAACCAGCAGTAGCGCAAAGCTGCCAAAGGGGCCGATGACTGGGAATCGATTTGGCTTGGTTCTTCTCCCCCCCGCCTGAGAGGACATCACACGGGTCTGACCAGGAGCTGTTTTCTCCCTTCTCTGTCAGCGGGAGCTCCTTCCTTTATTCCTCCACCAAGCCCAGCGCTGGATCACACGGGCCCTGGGGCACAGCCTTCATGTCGGGGTTGTAATCCTCACGAGCTCCATGGTGGTCAGATCCCCACCACCATCCACCATCCGTCATCCACTGCTGCTGCAGCTGTGTGTGTGTGTGTGTGTGTGTGTGTGTGTGTGTGTGTGTGTGTGTGTGTGTGTGTGTGCTCCCCTCCTCTCTAAGTGGCAGCCATTGAAGTTCAGCTCCATCACACTCCCTATTATCTGCGTAATTAAGGCTTAAGGGACGCGTAGCAGCATGCATCTGTGTACACGTGTGCGTCTCTGTGCCTCTGTGTGTGTGTGTGTGTGTGTGTGTGTGTGTGTGTGTGTGTGTGTGTGTGTGTGTGTGTGTGTGTGTGTGT
>JASCQY010011845.1:0-5000 GCA_030264315.1 Sardinella tawilis
TAGTCATAACCCCCCCCCCCCCCCCCCCTCCCGCGCACACTATCCAATAGAGAGAACATCTGCTGTTGCCATGCTCAGTTGGAGCTTGTTTAGGTGTCTGAACTCAAGCACCACCACCACCCCCCCCTCCCCCACCCCAGCCAACACCACTACCAACACACACACACACACACACACACACACATACCCAGACACACACAAACGCTGAAAAAAGGGAGCCTTTTGTGATTTGGCTTGGTGCAGTTTCTCTTCCAGTCTCTGTGCCCTAGATTTTCCTGCCAGGGAAGCGGCTGTGAAGATCAATCTTGATCCCCCTGTTACAAGTTCTTGACAGGGGCAATACTGTGTCAGGTCTTGTCATAAAGCTCTGGGGTGCACTGGTGCGGAGCTATTTGTTGCAGCCTTCAGGTTGTCAAGTGGAGGCACAAAAGGAGAGATGATAGTGTAGGTGTCGGTCCAAATCGGACAGATAATTACAACGGCCAGCCAGACTGTGCTAAATTAGCAATGCTATGGGTAAATGAACCCTCACACTCAGAAGCTGACTTAGAAGGCGTGTGTGTGTGCGTGCGTGGGGTGTGTGTGTGTGTGTGTGTGTGTGGGGGGGGGGGGGGTAATAATACGTTATTGGCGTGGTGACAGTAAGCATAGTACGATCTTTTGTACAATTCTTTTCCATTTTTTTTTCTCCTGTAACATCTAAAACTGAGTTCACTTTCTATGGATTTGCCTCGGGGTCTCTTTGGCTTTGTGTGACTCTATGTTCAGGGAGGAAGTAAAACAGTGTGTCCTGTCAGCACTCCGGCGACGGGCCGAGGGTCTCATTTATTTATTGGCTCCACTTCCTTTCTCATCAAGGGCTAAATTATTCATAAAAGCTTTTAATCAAGGCAGAAAGCATTTAATGGCTCAATGCAAAGAGTCTCCTTCTCCCCCATGGCCCATATCGTCCGTCCGTCCCCCCAACCCCCCCCCCGTCCGACGACATAAACGGCCTCTGTCTGCCAGCACACTGTGAAATATTTCACATACTTAAAGCGGTGCTATTCACTGGCAAACAAATACTGGCCTGTGCCTAAAGTGCCACCAAGTGATTTAGCCAGCACCTTATCATAGACTCAAAGCAGCAGAACAGCTGAGCAGGCAAAGGAGCGGGGCATAATCCTATCGTTACACCACAGAGGTCTAAATCTCTTAGACCCCCCCCCACACACACACACACACACACATACACACACAGACACACACAGAGTTAGTGTCTTAGACCCTGCACCAGGATCAAGCGACTTTATACCCTCTCTCTCTTTATTGGTTTCTCCCTTTCTCTCCCTTTCTCTGCTTTTCCTGTTCATTCCGCCTTTCTTTCTGTTATGGTTTGAACTCCTTTTGCATCCATTGAAACTGCATATTAGACTCGATGAAATCCTGGAGCTCTCGAACAAACAGACCTCAAATGCATGATGCTATTTTTACTGTGATGGCTATTTTGTAACTCAACAGCACAAGAGAGAGAGAGAGAGAGAGAGAGAGAGAGAGAGTGTGTGTGTGTGTGTGTGTCATTCCAAAAGCTCTTCTGATAAAGAGCTATGTTACATAAGCACTTGCAGGAGTTTGAATAATGAGGTGAGTGTCAGTGATGGCGAGAGGCGTTTATTCTCAGTGTGGCCCGAGCCATCTGAGATGGCGCCGCGGGCCGGGGGGGAGGGGATTGGTGTGTGTGTGTGTGTGTGTGTGTGGTGTGGTGTGTGTGTGTGCAGGGAGGGGGGGGGGGACTTGAACAAAGCTCCCATCTATGGAAGGTCACCCCGTTTATCCAATTCGCACGGATGCCTTTTTGTTCTTCTTCACTGTTTGCTGCATGATGCCGTTCATTCATTGCTTTTTGTTTTGACCCCTTTGTGTGGGAGTGTGCGGGGGAGGAGAGGAGAGAGAGAGCATTCTGCTCCGCTCCGCTCTGCTCTGCTCTGCTTGCTGCCTTTGCTTGTTGAGTAGCCGCAGGTAGTCCGCTCTCAGGAGGCATTTTGTCCTGCTGGTGACGACGATGCAGGTATAGTCCAGGGGATGGGGAGGACATGCCGCAATCAATTGAATTTCATTTTCACACCCCCAAATTTGTGCAGCGCTGCGCATTTGCAAGCCTGTAGCGGCACAGCCGGTCTTAGAATATAGGAAAGGGAACCCCAAGGGAGATTGATATTTCAGTCTCTTTAACCATGACACTTCCCTACCACTCGCTCACTCAATCTCTCGCTTGCTCTCTCTCTCTCTCTCTCTCTCTCTCTCTCTCTCTCTCTCTCTCTCTCTCTCTTTCTCTCTCTCTTACACACACACACACACACACACATGAACACCCACACACACACACACACGCATTTATGCACACAGATCACGTAAAACCCTGTGTATCACACATGCTTCGTTTCACCTGAGAGTAGTCCCTTGAATCGTGCCTGAGGAAAGTGGAGAAAGTGCATTAAAAGATTGGTCAGTCCCCAAATCCTTCCATTCACTTTAAATAATTGATTCACTCCAGCCGTAAGTGGTCAAATCTGATAAGATTGAAATAATCTCTGGCGCTCCCATCAAAGATATATCAGCCGTTTATTTCCTCCGACATCTTGAATTGAATGCTAATCCTAAATAAGGTATCAGTCTGGGGGAGAAAATTACGCTTTCATAAGTTATGAGGTTGCAGTCTCCGGTTTATCAGCGCATAGTTCTGAGCTTCCCAAGGGAAATCAGATGATTTTGTGCCTGATTCAGTTTTGTTCAAGCAAAGATGAAATAGATACAAGAATAACGATTATAATAAATACAACTAAATTACAAAACTTTTGAAAGTTTATATTTAAAAATTACACTTTTAAATCATTTTCATAAATATAAATATATATATAAATAAATATAAATATAAATAAATATATATATATATACAACCCAAAGCAGATTTCCCTGTCCCTGATTATTTCTCTCTGGCCCTTTCACAGTCTCTCAATTTTCCTCTCTCTCTCTCTCTCTCTCTCTCTCTCTCTCCTTCTCTCTCTCTCCGTCTGTCCATCACTCCTCTGTGCATCCTCTGGAGACCACTATGTGTTTCGGCTCACACTCCTGCAGCATACCAACCCCGGCCTCCCTCCACCACACCAGGCCTATCTGTCATTCCACAGTGAGCGCTCCTGCTGGGCCAGGGCAAATGCCAAGCGTGGCAGCCCAGACAGCCGCACAGACAGAGACAGACGCCACCGAGACACACCAGAGATGGATTGAGGCGCCAGTGGCGGTGGGGGAGCCCATATTTGTGTGTGTGTGTGTGTTTGTGTATATGTGTGTGTGTGTGTGGGGAGGGGGCACACCCACTGATCAGAGGACGCCAGATATGTCTTACCCAGACTCATGAACCCGTTCTAATGCCAGTGTGATTGGTTACACAGTGTGTCGGGTTTGCATGAAAGCAACACTGAGAGCGTGTAGCTACTGCACTGATCATGAGGGGGGGGGGGGGGGTGGAGAGGGGATGCTTTTTGTCTGAGGAGGCAGATGATGAAATGCCATGCGAATCAGTCCAAGTGATATTCCATCCCATTACCAGCAGTCTCTGTCTGGATAAGGACCTCCAATGCATGAAAGGAGAAATCTAGTGTGAAACATCCAGTGTTGTTCAAGGTCATGGAGCAGTTTGTAGGAAAAATAGTAAAAGTTTGATACAACATATTCCAGATAGTGAAACCAAAAGTGAGAACTGTTAGCTTGCTGCTTTGCAATTTGGTCTATAATGTATCATTTTTTTTTTTTAATTTAGCACTTGCTGACCTCAAGCAACGCAAGCAATCCCATGGATTGATTCGCACCTTAAGAAACATCTTTGGATTGATTCACACCTTAAGAAACATCTTTTAATGGCTAGGTATCCATCATCACAATTATCACCATCATCATCATCATCATCATCACCTTGTCCTTGTTTCATCATCTGCGTCATTCACTGGCAAAAGAGGGAGACATTTCCCATGGTTCCTTGTAATCCCTAAGGTGCTCATCCATGTTTGTGATTTTCACTTTCTCCACAGCCCAATTTGTTGCCGACGTTTTTGGACGCTCTTGGCATATTATGTGTGTGTGTGTGTGTGTCAGCCTCTTCATTACGCTTCTCGTCTGCATTCTCATATCCTTCTCTCCATTCCTGTTTCCCATGTGTGCGCTGCCTGAGGATCAGTGATTATATTTTCACGGCGATGACTGCTGATCATATACTAATGTTCTGCAATGGAGGGCTGTCTGTACTCACTCGCAATGGTAATTGTGAAAGTCGTCACGTTCTATATTTAGAACCCCGTTCCTCTTGTTCTGTTCTCCAGTTGAAATGAGTCATTGTTGCAGATGTTATTGTTCTTGTGCATTTCTATTACTTTTTTCAGATGTTCACAAGGACATTCAAAAAAGAGAACAAACACTCTCCCTCAGTTGAGTCTGTAGACAGCAATTCTAAACCAAAGTACATGTGGTAATAAGTGAATTTAATTTCCTATTTTTCTAGCTGTTTAGTCTGTGAGCACTTACCAAAGCACTCCAGTGGTTTACAGTGCTGGGCTGGTTTCTCTAAATAAGGAACAACCCAAGTGGCTGTAAACTGTTCTAGCCAATCATCGTGGTGCTTTGGGAACATGGAAGTAGGAGGCTAATTTCATTGGCTCAAATCTCATAAACCTTTCATCAGAATGCAGATTATACCTTTATTTAGCCCTGAGGCTACATCACAAGAGCTAGTAATACCACCCTGAAATGAACAAACGGCTGCACACTTGCTCCTTGCTTTGAGGTGTGAAAAGTGCAAGCTCAGATAATGAACTGTTTGCTGATGGCATTTTCCTCGTGAATCATTTCTTTGGATCGCTACTCCTTGCTACTTGCGACACCACCAGTGCCATTTTATAGTGCCGGTCTGCTGTTGGCATCCATCTGCTTCCTTCATGCTGCAGGTGCAAATGCCCATAAATGTGGGC
>JASCQY010011906.1:0-10447 GCA_030264315.1 Sardinella tawilis
GAAGCCCTGTTGTCTGAGGCTACCGAGTGCTGTCGATAGGTATCAGAATGACAGCAGTAGGTACAACGTGGACCGAATTCGATAACTAGCCGCTACCGCTAACTGATTAGGGCATATGAAAACGAAACCATAGAAAAAAAAGATATGCCCTAATCAGTTAGCGGTAACGGCTAGTTCTCGAATTCTATCTACGTTGTACCTACTGCTGTCATTCTGATACCTATCGATTACTGTTGTCAGTGATAAAAGTATTTGAAATGATTATGATTCCTTAATGTCAGGCCCATTTTATGATTAATTTATTTCTTACGGTTCCTTTAAACAATCACTTTGACTCCTGTCTGATTAAATTAATCACACCTGAAAAATAAATCGACTTGATTGTAGTAGACACAACTGAATTGTCTGTACTTCCCTCAGGCAACAGTAGCTCCAGTGGCGCAATCGGTCAGCGCGCAGTACTTATAAGACAGTTCCAGCAGAGCAATGCCGAGGTTGTGAGTTCGAACCTCACCTGGAGCATCTAGTCTTTAAACAATCACTTTGACTCCTGTCTGATAAAACTCATCACACTTGAAATATTAGACTGGATTGTAGTATACACGACTGATTTGTCTGTACCTTTCTAAGGTGCCAATAGCTTCAGTGGTGCAATTGGTCAGCACGTGGTACTTATAAGACAGTTCAAGCAGAGCAATGTCGAGGTTGTGAGTTTGAGCCTCACCTAGAGCATTTGATCTTAACTTAGTCACTTTGATTTCTGGTTCAGCCTCACCTGGAACATCTACTTTTTAAATTGTTAAACAGGGTAATACATTGATCAGATTATTTTACGTCCGATAAATGATCAATGCAAAGTAATACACACACCAATGTCTTTCATTAACTCACAGCTACAACTCATTACAATCTGATGACCTACAGCCACGAAGACAAACAATTTCACAGCTCATATCTGCCTAGCACCAGGGCAACCTATCAGCAGCCAAACAGGACAGAGACAGAACCTACCGTGTCAGTTATCTGCTGTTGCCTTTTGACTTGTCACAGTGCTAATAGTATCGCTAATAACTCCCAACAGCTGCTTTAATGAATGTGAACCTGGGACTGTAATATCCTAAATGAATTAAAGGCAGATAGCCTCACCAATATGTTAGTGCAGACCACAGCCCTGACACAGTCATGGAAAATCTCACCAGTCAACCCCACCCCAAGTGAAGAAAACATCTGATGAGTAGGCCCTATAATAGAAATGCAAAAAGTTTGTAGGCCAGCAGTAGAGTATGTTAAAGTGCACTATGAGATCTTGCATGGTTTTTAGGGCAATTTCATTTTTGTCTCAAATCGTTGGCATCTCCCCTTGATCATCTTGCTGCCTGCCCCCTGAATACATTGTGAAAAAGTCTGGTGTCTGGAGACAACACAGGGGCTGTAAAATGTCAAACAAACACTAGGGCACAGGCTGTGCAAAACATAACAAACCATATTTCAGCCAAAAAGATGTTTAGGGGAGGGGTGGGGCTTAGTGAGCATGCATATATGGGTGGGGGGCAGTGAAAAAAGTTTATTTAGTAGCGTGAATTTGAGAGTAGCGTTTTGTTTGTTTATGTGGAATGTCAACAGAAGTGACATCATTCAGGATCTCATAGTGCACCTTTAAAGGAGTTATCCGGAGTGAATCAAACCGAAGTCCTGTTGTCTGAGGCTGCCGAGTGCTGTCGATAGGTATCAGAATGACAGCAGTAGGTACAACGTGGACTGAATTCGCGAGCTGGACGCTACCACTAACTGATTAGGGCATATGAAAACGAAACCATAGTCATATGAAAACGAAACCCCTAATCAGTTCGCGGTAGCGGCTAGTTCGAGAATTCAGTTGTACCTACTGCTGTCATTCTGATACCTATCGACACAATGAGCACTCAGCAGCCTCAGACAACAGGGCTTCGGTTTGTTTCACTCTGGATAACTCCTTTAACTTTGCATGTGGAGCCTTGGCGGGCTGATAAAAGCAGTGTGAATGGAGAGGCAGACAATATAATAAGCATTGGCTGAAGAGGTGACTTACTGGGGCATCCACCACGTTGAGGAACTTGAGGCTCAGTATATCAGGCCCATTAGTTTCCTCGGGCTCAGGTTTCTCTGACCCATCACAGGGTGTCACAGGAGGCAAGGGATCAGAAAATGAGGACTGGGGGGACTGTGGGAATGAGAAAAGATCAATTAGGACCATACGTTATATCAAAAAGGCTAAAAGCATTCATTATTCTATGATCTTTGGTTATATCATTGAATGTTTATAGTTCACTTATCAAATGCTTGAACAACAAAAAGCAGTGTAGTTTAGCCCTATTTGCAATTGAATAGTGTTACACAGTGCTTAATGTAAGGAAGTAAAGGCCTTACAAATGTTTGGCCAGAGAGGGTTGATAAAGTATCTTTGGTTTTGGCATGCATATGTATTATACTTCTTCTGCATTTAGATCTAAAGATAAGTTCTGAAGATAGAAAACAGCTGAAGTTGATGTTAGTGACACCCTATACTTCAGACAGATGTCTTTTGTATTGTGATGACAGCTATACCAAAAAAATGCTCTCACAAATATAAATAGTTGTCTGAGCACTACAGTCAGCAAGAAATTAACCCGAATAAAAAACTATGGAAGTGTCCTGATCATTTCGGCGGTGCATTAGGCATTGAAGACAGACGGATGACAACTATACAGTACACTTACAATAGCAGCAGATTCCAATAGCACATGTTGTATTACATGTGCTCCACCCTACTGAAAAAACAGCTACTAACTAGCCTAGGTTGGTAGCTGGTTTGGGCTGGTCTTACTGGTTGAGCTACTTTGACTTTCTGGTGTGATCTTGTCATGCTGGTCTGATAATATGTTAGTGTGTCATGTTGACCATCCTGGTGAATAGCCTATAAAGTTTACATTAATGGTTTAAGATGGTCATGCTGATTTGACCAGCCCTAAACCTGAAGATTGTTTGATTGACAGTCAATCTCCAGGTAAAATGACCAACAAAACCATGATAATTACCATCATAATAGGTCAACCAATGAAACCAGCAAACAAGCTGGTCAACCAGCAAACCATAAGCTAGTCAAGCTGTTTTCAGGGAAGCTTCTTTTTCCCCTTCCTCCTTGGTCCCCATTAGCCTGGGAATACCTATGCTGCCTTGCGCTTTCGGTCTGAACTGCACGGCAGCCTAGAGACCATGGCCGAAATTTTCGCATGAATTTGGGAACCAATCAAACAACAGGGAGAGATGGCAAGATGATGCACGAAATTTTGGACAAACAAAACCTGAAATCCCGTACGAGAAAATGTATATGTGGTCCCCAGACTAGATTTCACTTGAGATTTAGGCTGGTGTTAGCCAGGCTAGGTCCCCATAGTACAGACCTGACTTGCTTAACTATAAACAAATACAATTTGCTACTTGTCCAAAAATAGAATGTAGTGCTGTTGTGTTTTATGAAAAACTTGCGTTATAACCATAGCTCCTAAAAAGCAATCAGGTCACACCGAGTAGGCCTAATTGCACATTACAACATGTTGTAAGACTTGTATAGACAGACGGGGAGACAGATAGTTAGGCCTAAATATAACCCAAGGACAGGCTGAGGAGGCAAAGGCCACAGCCTAATCTTCATGCTGTCATCTGTAAACAACACTGGAATCATGTCATGACCCCCTCCCCCAATTCCCCTCTGCAGTGTGCATGTGTCATCACCTGCTCTCTCTCCATCTAAAGCCACCACATCATTGGCACCTGCCATTTCTTTAACCAGACACAGCCACATGCACTGCTGCTCTTATATGCCCCAAGCATGGTTGTCATAACAGCATTACGACCAGGAAATGACATTTGAGTAAACTGGAAATACCACAGCACAGATGGTGGGTTCGAAGTAGAGTAAACTAGAAAAGCCAGAAACACAACAACATGGATGGTTGTTTGGTCCTCCTGGTCCTCAAACATCCTCCTTGAACTATAACTGCCTCATCTGTGCGTCGTCACTGTAATCTGGAGATGCTTCTACATAGCTACAGACCATAAAACTCCATTAGTCTGACCGACTTACTGACAGGAGTATCTCTGATTGGGACCTGCGAAATGTCCCATGTCTCCTGCCGTCTGATGATACGATGGCTTTGAAATCTTCAATGTCTGAAACATAAATGATACATATCACTGAAAAATCATCAAGTAAAAAATAACATAAAGTTCCTAACCAGCCTTTATGCAGTTACCAATAAAGCACTTCCCAATCTAAAAAAAGAATACCCATAGTGGCTCCAATCCTGTAGCAAAGTGATGCCTTGTCCACAACAAAACTGTCCAGAAGACTCCACTTAAAACTGCCCCGAAGACTCCTCTCTTCATAAAACTTACCCTCTACGTGCTGAGTTACCCCTAGAGAGCTGTGCTCACTCACTGACTGGACAATGAATATATTGCACCTGGAGGACACCAGTATGCAAAACTAATGCCAAGCATTTGAATGCCAAACATATGAATGTAGTCTGTGCCAGAGAAGCTCCCAAGCTCCTTCTATGAAAGGGCCTTTATGTGATACTAGTGAGTCTACTAAACCAAAAGCTGGTTATAATGAGCACCTCTGAAATCCATACAAATCCATCCTAGACGTTTTATCTAAAAGACAGGGTTATCTCAAGTCAAAAAGTAACACATGCAGACATTTACAGTACTTGTATTTACAACTGGAAGATTATTAGGAATACAACATGGTTAATACTGTATTTTATTTTCACTTTCACAACAAGGACATCAAGTTTGTCAACATTTAATTCCTCCTCTGTGCTGTGCAGATTTGTTTACCGTTTTACTTCCCCTCCCACAAAAGTAAACAGTACACTTCACATACAAAGCATTTCCCTAAAATCCACATAAGCTAATAATGCCCATCCAGATAATTTGACTACATGCCAGAGTAAAGGAAAAGCCACCATACCAGCCGTGAAAGCAGAGCTGTAGTTGCCCATTTCAAAAGAGACGCTTTGTGTGAAGGTGAGGTAATGTCTCCTAAAAACAGAGTAACCAGTTGTCAGAGCAGAGAAAAGAGAAAAGAGAAAAGACATATGACAGGACAGAAAAAAGCAACATTGTACGACTACTTAGGCTATAACATGTTATTAATCCCTATCATTCCCACTATTCGAGAGGTGAACGGCAAAAACAAAATGAACAGGCAAACCTTTTAAATATGAACACTAGTTGAGGTGCTGTTATAGAAGGGTTTTAGTGACACATCAGTGTCAAGGAGCTCATGCAGTAGAACTAACATACAGTCATGTCTACAGTAATACCCATTAACCATCAACCTGTCTTTGCTGTGGTACAGCATCGTTCTCACTTGTTAAAAGACATTCTCATTGTACAAACATTCCAGTTCATGTAGTAACATAACTATTGGCGGCAACCCTACACCAGCCGGCCTGGCTCCTGTGTACTGCCAGGGTGTATGCAATTGTCATGTCTAAGTTTAGCAGCAACGTTTGGTTAACGTGTGTTGTGCTCACCCGTCAAAGTGCAGCCCATCCAGTATGCTCTGTTCCCTCCTCAGACAGCAGTGTGGACAGGCAACCTGGCTGAGAGACAACATTGAACAACATTGAACAACATTGATGCATCTCATTGGTGGTTCTCAAAGAAAATATCTAAGGATAGTTATTGTGTGGCATCTTACCTTTTACTGACTCTCTGACATTGCTGTATTCATGATGAATGAAACACTGCTGTGTTGTTTTGTTTTACACATCAATCTGTTGTACTGTACACAATGAATAGGCCCTAACACATTTAAAGTAAGCAGCGCCCTTCTTCTCTAGGAAGTTGTCTAAACCATTCAACTTCCGTTTCTATAGACACATAATGACCGTCCTCCTCTGTTTCGTTGTCTATGTCTGAAGCCAAGTACCAGTGACATTTCTCTCATTACCCACCCCCTATGCTGGCCTTTCCTTTTAGGGGACCACTCTGCAACCAATCAAACATGAGAATGGCACCTGTCTTCTGTGGCTTGAGCAGAATGCGATAATACTAGGTGATAATAGCCCCCTTCAGTGTGACTAGCTCAGATTAGGGTGACCAGATGACCCCAATTTCCGGGAACAGTCTCTGATTTTGGTCGGTCAGTAAAATTCAAGAAAACCCGCTTTGTCCCTGACTTTTGAAGCTAAGACATTATGTCATTGACTATATGCCCCTGGCAAGGAAAATACAGGGAAATATCCTCAGATTTTCATCTTAGATGTCCCGGATCCCCCTACTATTCAATTCAATTAAACTATTCAACTAACTATTCAAATAAAATGCTGTTAAATCATATTCCATTAAAATTTAATTTACTATACCATAGAAAGTATTTCACTTGGTCCTAAAAAAAAAGTAATTTTTAAAAATGTGGACAAGGAAGAGATACAATGTAGGCCTGCTTTTGGTTACACAACATCAAATAGTGAGTGGGGAGGATTGTCACTAGGAAATGCAAAATTTGGGGAAAAAAAGAAGGAGAAGGTATTTGTGTTTTAATTATTTAAATTGTGTTTTAATGCTTTAACAACAGCAACCGACCGTTGTTACGATGGTGACTCTAATGTAAACATCATTCAACTGGAGTGAGATAATTTGGAAAAAATGTGGATGGATGTTTTTAAATGCCACACCACACCGTTGGAGTACTCGAAACAACACTCTTTCAAAAACTTCCGTGCTGCGGCGCCACCTAGCCAATGGATGCTCACTTCTCATGCCCTGCAGCGCTTGCATTGGTCAGGTTGAGCGTAACCGTGCACAGGGATTGGTCGCAGACATGCGGCGCGATGTTTGAATTGGTTCATTCAAACAGCGGTCGCCCCAAGTAGGAAGGTGTGCAGTGTGGTGTTTTTTGTATTCGCATAGGGTAGTGTAACATAGTGTTGCATTAGATTAGAAAAATAAATGTAAACGTTACTTACAGAACTGCATTTAATAACGCGTTTTTAAACTATACTAACGTCGGTGAAGAGTTAATTAGCGATAGTTGCTGATAACACGTTGTGTGTTGCCCTGTTGCAAAAAAGGTAAGGCACAAATTTTCTTTCTGGCTAACTTAGCTTGTTACATTTCAGATAAAGAATTTGGAGGTGATAATGAATGCATAGTTCTGCAATTTATATATTTCAGTAATATAGAGTTGTCAATGAATTAATTTCCCTAGGTTTTGTTCCGTTCAAAAGCGCTATGTTTAGCTAACTAACGTGACTGCTACATTTATGTAGCAATCGAGCTAACGTTAATATAATGTTAGCTAGACGACAACCAGTTCATTTCACATGCGGAATACAAATGTGCCATTCAGTATATCTTGAATAGTACTAACGTTAGATTACGTAAAGTGGTTTGATCACGTATGAAATAACATTAACACAAATTTTTCTATGAATGTTGGATAACTTTGACGATAAAATTAACATGTTGGTGAGAAGTCAATGGTTTTTAACATGGATAGTTGATTGTGGCATGAATGTCAGATGAATCACGAGGCAAGTCTTTCTTCCAGTAGTTATCAGATGGTTTACACGGTGGAATTTTGGCCGACTGGTCATCAATGTTGACCCCGTGACATATTCTGTCGGGCATAATCTGATAGTATCTGATATATTAATCGTGCTTAAATTTGATGACATCCACTACCTGCACATTACGTGTCAACTTGATCAGAAAATCTGACAGACCTAGGTGGGGGGTTATGAACGTTCATAGACGGGCGGGTGGTTTGTATAGAGTATTGTGCTTCTTCGAACAGCAGGAAACTTGAAATTTACATATTTTGTCTAGTCTTGGCTAACAGGTTTCACAGGTAACCTTAAGTCATATTGACATTTACTATAATGGGGAATGGGGTGTGGACCTCCAGTCCTCTGCAGTCTGATGAGCCATTGCCATTTGTTGATTGACCCCGGCACTGCCCGAGTGATTGAGTCCAGGGATTTAGCGAGTCTGTCTGGCCAACTCTCCAATTCCCGGAACGCCACCTTGCACTGCCTACAAGGTGTGCCCATACGCATCTGGGTAGTTGATTGTACTAAGTACTTGATAACTGACACGGATATTGTATTTACCTCCAGGTAACCAAGTGAATATGGCGTCAACGCTATTGTCCCCGTGCGGAGTGCTGTCAGACGAAGACGAGTGTGGACCAGTGCTCGAGTCAACTGCGGCTGACCTTGGAGGTCTTCTACGTCCTCAGCCCCCGCTGCCCGAAATATCCTTAATCATTCCCGCCGTAGAACCTTGTACCCCCGCAAGACAGGTATTTTTTTTAACAGGCATCACTGGTATTTTAGCAGAAGATGAGTGAGAATGAGATTTCTGCACCTTCGATGGTATCAGTTTAATGGGTATTTGATTAAGGTTAGGTAAGACCTTAGGCCTTGACTCTAGGTGGTATTAATTATTTTGTTTTATGACTGAGTGACTGCCTTTAATAAAGCCCCTTTTCCTCAGTTACTTCAGGCGGGACTGTTATTTATCCTTACAGTGACATAACATTTGTCACATAGCCTACAGTCCCGTGTTCACAAAGAAGGCCTCTGTCACACCACACATCACTCGGCACTTTCTCCTGAGGCCATGGTGCTTTAGCCAAACTGTTTGCTTATTCTTTTTTTCTCACATCCTTGTTTATGCACTTTCATTAATGTGGTGTTGCCTTCACACAGACAAAACAAAGGCCCCATTATCCTCCCACTCCTGGCCTGGACTGTTAAAGGCTTTGTATTTATCCAAGATGATATTATGCTTTTCTGGTAGACATCTCAAATGTCCCCACCCTGTTCATTGACGTATAGACTACATTACTGTCTTGTACTTTAACTTTAACAATGAGAATCCTGTTGATGCCTCTGACCTTCAAATTGCTTAATTTCATGACCTGTCGTGTCATGAAATTAAGCAATATGCCCCTAGGGGCCGTTACACACTGACTTTAAAACCGCTAAGGAGCACTGTTAAGCATGACTGGACATGTTTTAGAAATAGCCACAGGTACCTAATGTAGCCATGCCACACTCTTTGTGTTGTGTTGTGCTGTGTAGGGTAAGGCTGCTGTGGAGAGGCGAGACAGCGGAGATGAGGGCATGGAGAAGCTCAAGGTGTTTCTGCGCATTAGACCCCTCACCCACACAGAAAAGGATAGAGGAGAGGAACAGGTGAGACCTGAGAAAGCACAACATCTGCTATCTATGATTATGGTTTGGTCTTTTTAAGGTCTTCAGTGGTCAAAGGATCAGCACTTTGATCAAGGAAGTAATTGAGCATGACCACCACTGAATAGAATACATATATATATATGTGTTAGGTATTGTTCTGGTGTGTTTTCTTAAAAGGCCTCCACTTAGCAGAGATGCAGTATGTGTAGGGACTGGTTTCTATTCTGGTGGTGTGTGAGCAGTCATGTTGAGTTGTCTGTCTTCCAGGGGTGTGTCAGTGTGCAGGGGGATGAGACTCTGCTGCTGAAGGCCCCCAAGGACTCCCACACCATGAGACATGCTGAGAGGGGCATTACACAGAGTATGCACAAGTTCAGCTTCTCCAAGGTAATGTCCACATACTATAGACATTCACATTCACATGCACATACAGACCATGCATAAATTCAGTTTTGTGCGCATTGCTCATACAAACGCATGCATAGATTCAGTTTTGTGTACATTACACAGACACACACACACACACACACACATACGGAGAGAATGCTACTGTCATGTTTTTCCCTGCATAACTGATCGCACAAGTTAGCAGCACAAATACATTCAGTAATTGCTAAAAGAATGAGCGAGAACTTTAGGCTCACAGACAGCCAACTGACCATGTGGGTGTCTGTGCTCCTCTGTAGATCTGCGGGCCTGAGACCAGTCAACAAGAATTCTATGATGGCACCATGAGAGAGATGGTCCGGGATGTCCTACGGGGAGAGAACCGCCTTCTTTACACCTATGGAGTCACCAACTCGGGCAAAACATACACCATTCAAGGTCAGTGACTGCATATCCCATAATAAAATGTTGCAGAGAGAGGACAAATGGAGAATAATGAACTGGGTCATCATCACAGGATAAGGCAACCAGCCATCATCCGGTACCTTTGTGAGATTTCCTTTCACAGGGTTCTCACGGATCCTTAAAAAGTCTTAAAAGGCATTAAATTCACAAATCTAAAAATAAGGCCTTAATTGTCATTAAAATGTCTTAAATACATCTTTCAAAAGTCTTAAAAATGTGAACTTGTGATGTATTTTATGGTTGTAATTAGTCTCAAATCCAAAAAGGTAACATACATTTATTTTATTTTTTTCAAATCATTTACCTTCCAGTGGAGGATTCATGATGCATTCTTTTACATGTGTATTGTCTCCATGTCTTGA
>JASCQY010011947.1:0-10445 GCA_030264315.1 Sardinella tawilis
AGGTCCGGACCCGTTTATCTCCGGCAGGCAGAGCGCCAGCCCTGGCAAGCGGGGGGCTAGCTGTCGAGGCAGGCATGGAGCTAGCTACTGAGGGCCAAACCCGTTCATCTCCGCCAGGCAGGGAGCTAGCTGAAGAGGAGGGCGGGGAGCTAGCTGCCGAGGGTCGAGCCCGTTCATCCCCAGCAGACAAGGAGCTAGCCGTCGAGCTAGCTGGGGCCTGCAGGGGGCTAGCTGCTGAGCTAGCTGAAAAGGCAGACGGAGAGCCAGCTTCCGAGGGCCGAGCTCGTTCATCCCCGGCCGGCGGGGAAGTTAGGACCACCTCCACAACCACGGGATGGGACTCAGCGCTCCGATGGACAGAGGATCGGCCAGGCTCAGTGGTGTAGCCGGGCCCCCCTGAGGCTAGGTGGTCGGAGGAGACGGTAGCCACAGCACAGGCGGGGACGGGATCCGCGGAAGATGCCTCACCTCCAGCTGTTGTTGAGGTGAGCGGCTGCACGTGCCCAGAGCGACGGACGACAGCCTGCCTTAGCAGCCTCCGGCGGGGGGAACTCCTTGGTCGTCTCCTCGGCTGGAATGAGGAGGACTCGATTCCACTCGTCGCCCGGGTCACCGATGGAGATGTAGGCCTGGTGGGGAGACTAGCCGGCTGGCGAGGCTGGGTAACCCGGTCCGACGTCGTCAGGTCGAGCGGGGCATTTTCCTCCTCCTCCGCAGGCTGTAGATGGGGGTCAGGAGCATCCACCTCCTCCTCCGGCTGCAGATGGGGGTCAGCTGGGCCTAAAAAGCTACCTTGTGGGTCAGGCGTCACTGGATTGTCGACCGGCGGTGCAGTGGCCACTGTCGGATGGCCGGACACCGGATCGGGGTTGTCGTCCAGCAGGAGGGACGCTGACTGAGCTGGATTCTCCAGTAGCTCTTCGGACAGCATGCTGAACCGGTTGGAGAGCTCCAGACCGGGCGGTGGAGAGGCCATGCTTGCCTGAGCAGGCCGTCTGGAGCGATTGCGGATCACCACCTCCGTCCATGGCTGGGGAGTTGAGGTGGATCGGCGAGGACTGGTGGAGGGATCCCATGGTAGGGTGTCCTGCCCAGCGGCGCTGATGGAAGCTAGCCGCCTGGATTGCTCAGAGGCCACTGATATGAGGCCGGAGAGTATTGACTCTTTCTTCCGCAGCTCCTCATCTAACCTTTGGACTTCTCCCTTCAGGTAGGCGATCTGTTGTAATGCTTTCATTAAAATCCTTGAATTGGGTGATGTTGACATGGCAGTGGTCCTTGCCTAGGCTAAAACAGTAGGCTAAAACAGTGGACGGGATAAAATATCGGATGACAGCCGATAAACAGTCTTTTCCAGATTAAAAATTCTGTTAAAAGAGTTTGATCCCAGTAATAAAATTAAGATTCAGTTGTAAAATAGCCTACTAAGCTTCGAGATGCCGGCGTCTAGCGTGCAGCCACAGGTTCATTCATTGTTGTTCCGGAATAAATAACTTGACTCATTCAGTGATTTTTGCAGGTTCTTTCATATTCGAGGATGAAAAAATATTTTCTTGTGATTTTGCTTTTCTATTGTCATTTTTCTGGGTAAGGGGCATTTTACCCCACCTAATGTAGGGGGGCATTTTGCCTGACCGCTGGGGTAAAACACCCACTTTTTTGCTAAATATCTTATTGCATAATTACCACTTTTGGTTCATAGTTCACGTCACTGCCAGTGTAAACTATGACAGTGAAAACTATAATTGAACACATGCTCAACTCGTATTTCTGAGAAAATCTAAATTTTCCTGGGGGGGGGGTACCCTACCTTTCATGGTCAAAATCAAGCAGATATGAAAACATTTTTAGGCTCTCTGATGCAAGAAAGAGATGTCACCGCCCACAATGAAATGAGCTTTAAAAACAAACCAGGCTGCTCACTCCAGTGTGCAGATTTCTCTTGCTGTTGTCCAAGGAGGTGAGTGTTTTAGATTGTAGAAACTGTCTTTTGGTTGGATACATTTATTTCTAAACTTTACAGTGTTATATGGTCATTGCATCAGTGATAAATATGTTATTTGTTGGAATTAGAAATCAGTGAGAAGACACTATTTTTACACCACCACAGTTACTTAATTGAAAGGATTCATAATGAAGCCCAAATACTGTATATTGACTTAAAGGAGTTATCAGTGTGAATCAAACCGAAGCCCTGTTATCTGAGGCTGCCGAGTGCTGTCGTTAGGCTAGGTATCAGAATGACAGCAGTAGGTACAACGCAGACCGATTCGCGAACTGGCCGCTACCGCTAACAGATTATGAAAATGAAACAGACATGCCCTAATCAGTGAGCGTTGGCTGCCATTTTGCTATTCGGTTGCTGTTGTTCTCGATAGCACTTAGCAACGTGAAACAACAGGGCTACGTGTTGATTGACTCCGGATAATTCCTTTAATTTTCTTCTGTTGCTCACTATAGAAAGAGAAATTCTCCAGGTCATCTCAGAAATTCTTAAAAATTAGAAACGGAAAAATAGAAATAGGCCTATCTCACTCTTAAGATAAAGTGTAAATTATAGAAATGTTATGTGGTCACAAGTTCAAGATGTTCATTTATGAAAGCACTGCTGTAAAAGTGGTTTGTGTTAAATCAATTTACTATATAAAGACTCAGTGAAATGCAATCCACATGGAAGTGTAACTTAAACTGAGTTACCCTTCAGAAGTCAAATAATTTGTCAACCCTTGTTAACTTTTGATTCTTTGTCTCTTTCTCTTTAAAGTTAACAACCTAAAGTTGGCATGGCTCGTAAGCTGCTTCTCATCGCTGTGGTGAGTTTCTTGCCCATTTCCCAGTAGCCTCTTTTCCAAGCAGTGGCAGGGTAAGGGTCCAGTCCAGAGATAGGGTCCATGTACAGAGTTCACATGCTCAAGTCCTGACTCTTGTTTCAGCTCGTTCTCTTGGTGGGACAAGTGACTGCACAGATGTCAAATGAGAATGTGAATTATCTGTCTGAGCTATACAACATCCCAGCAGGTGAGTGTGAAAGCAAATGCGTGAGAAAGGTTTTAGACTAATCGTTTGCTTTATTCACTCAATGCTGCATATGTCAAGACAAAAGGTAAAGTATCAAGTAAGACAAAATAATGTGAACTTTAGTTCCATGCCGTGAATTCATGAATTCATTTTTTACACAACTGAAGCACTGTGTGTCAGTGGGATCTTTGTTAAGTTTGCTTTCACTTTTCACGGCCATGTTTTGTGTGCATGGAGAGAAGAGAAAAAATTCTTACTGAAATGAAGAAAAAAAATGGATTGAATGAGTGTCATCTAAAACCCCCTGTTCTGTGTTCCACGTGCAGAGGAGCTGCAAGGTGTTAATGTGCCAGAGCGAGAGAAGCGTTTTCTCGGCGCTGCTATAAAAGGTATCCTAAAACTTGGAAAACGTGTGCATAACATCATCAGGGATCGCATTCGTCATGGTTAATCAGCCAGCTGAGGACTCCATTCACAGTCTGTGAAATGATCTTTACACCAAAAAGCCTCTCCTGTATGAAGAAATAAAGATTCAAAAGCATTGACCATTCTCTACTGTACTTGCCTTGTCTGTGTTCCTCTAGGATACAGATATTTCAAAACATTGTGATTGATGAAGATTTTGCATAATACTGTGTGTTTTATATACAGCCTATAGGCTAAGGGATGATGTGTCAGAAAGTTAAAAACTAAAATAAAAACTAAACCATTCATCGTGGATTACAGACATCATACAATTCTGTCCTTTGATCATGACTAAAATGTATACAATCAGAAAAGAGTTCCCTATATTATTTCAATTGTTGTAACCTTTCAGCTTTTCAGACTTTATCAGTGATAATAGCTGATATCTCTTTTATGTTGCTGTCTCTTCATTCCAAATGTTCAAATAGGACATTAGGCCTACATGTTTGCTTTTTATGAAATATCAATATCAGCACCGAAGTCTGCAGGGCATCAAAATTGCATCAAATCATAGCCATTTGCGCAATGTTAATATGCGTGTCACCCGCAACTATACGTTCATCAATGAAATAAGCTGTTGGTCTCTCAAGTTTATGGAAAAACTTCATGATTAATAGAGAATTTAGTTTTAGCCCACTTTCGTTTACTTGTGGTAGCTACAAACCACATTCTCTGGATGTGCTCTTGCAGTTATATGTCATGAAAAGCAACGTTTTATGCAACATATTTGCCAAATGACTAGTCACGAGCTAGTTCGCAAATTCACTGGAATGTTAATGTAAGGCTAACATTAAAACTAATGCAACTAAATTGTCAATCTCAGTTTCCTATTTCCCTCTCAGACCCATTTACCTTTAGCCTGATGTATCAGCCGCTTATTTCTTTTCATTTCATTAGCAGCCAGTTTGCAGATTCGTTTATTTTGTGCCAGTCTTTAGTCTTTTTTTATGCTTAAGAATGAGCGGGCACTCCATTGTGCCCTGTTGCTCCCTATGGAGGATATTTACAAATCTGATGCAGGCCTACTGTAGGCCTAAGTTTGTCAACCAAATGGCAAACAACTGAAAAAAAAAAATCTTTTGATCTTTTGATAAACCTCAAAAGGCCACTCATAATTCTGAAGCATGGGTTACAGTAGATGTGTGAAGGGGTCGCTGCAAAAGGGTTGACTGGGCTGCCAAAATGTCCATGATTTTTGTCAGACTGAGGTGGCAACTCTGGACAGACCATTAAAAACCGGGACAGGTGGCAACACTAATACTAAATCATACTGTTCTGACTTCACACACAAAGTGTGTGTGTGTGTGTGCTACACCACAAATTTGCTTCTGGGCTTGTTTCTTGCGTCTCTGATCGACCCATTCAGGGTGAAGTGACCCCCAAAGTCAAAACTAGCTTCCACACAATGAGCCCACAGTAGTTGGGAGACAGGGTCATCAAACTTCATTGGAACCAAGTATATTTGTGTCCCAGTAATCATTTTGTCTGCCATTAGGTTGCGCTGTAGCACACTTGGGTGGATGGACTATGTGGTGGTGTGGACATGCTCACCACACAAATGCTGCACTGGAGGTACTGTAAGAAGCTTTAGGAGTGAACAAATGGAACTCTCTTTTAAACCATGACATTCATCATCTACCCTTCTACAAATGAAAAATAAATTAGATGACAAGGACACAGAGGTGTAAATGCTACATGACGTGTTTATTTCACCATTTTAACAACAGATTGACTGACATTGTGGTCTCACTTTCATCCTGCTGCTTCCCTACTGTGTAGCAGCGAATGCATGATGGACGTTATTCTTTGGGGGCATCCTGCTCTCCACCTTTTTCCCCACCTTTTTTCCCTGTCAACATATCCTTGATTTTATTGATCTTCTTCTTGAGCCATTTTGTTAGACCACGTTTTTCACGCACCAGTGCATCAGATGCCAACAGCTCTTCTGCATTATAAAAGAAAGCAGTGGATTTACACCATGTCTCAGGCCATGTACACACGTAGCAGGGTATTTACCCCCCCACACATAACCGAAGATCTGCGTTTTCAATAAGCACTCCAAACCATGCTTCTGCTCTGGCTTCTACAGTAAACAAAGGTCGCACGTGTCACGTCAGAGCAGATTTGTTGTCATTTTGGCACAGGTTGTGACATTCAAAAACACAAAAGTCCGGTTATCTCTGTCTACACGTGAATGCATAAACTGAGTTTTCAAAAATCTTCACTTTGCCCAGAGTTTTTTTAGATATTCGTTTTTGATGCGTTGTCATATGGATGACAGGTCAAAACGTAGGAAAATATGTTAGATTTAGCAGATATCCTGCTACGTGTGGACGGGGTCTCAGTGTTTGTCGCGTGTGTGTCGATAGGTATCAGAACTACATCAGTAGGTACGACGAAGACCAAATTCGAAAACTAGCTGCTACCGCTAACTGATAAGGGCATATCTTTTTCGCTAGGCCTATATGGTTTCGTTTTCATATGCCCTAATTAGTGGTAGCGGCTAGTTCTGGAATTCAGTCTACGTTGTACCTACTGCTGTTGATATGATACCTATCGACAGCACTCGGCAGCCTCAGACAACAGGGCTTCGGTTTGATTCACTCCGGAGAATTCCTTTAATACATTGACGGGTGCATGATAAAGGCTAATAATATATTTATACCTGCTGGAGCATAAAGTTCTGACAGGATGATTCCATCTTCATCTGCCGGTTCCCCAATCAGCTCCCCCACAAGGAGAAACAGCTGTAAGAGACATAGAGTTGGCCATCCATACAAACAATAAATATAAATAAACAAGTGACCTTGACAGATCAAAGTAATTGCATAAGTGCATAATGCTTTAAAAATTAAAAAAGAAAAGAAAAGGAAAGATAGAAATTGCGTTTGTCCCTTGGTGGTGACACAGTAATCAATGAATTAAAAATGACATTTGATGAACATCCTTGACTCACCGCAATGACTAGAAACAGTTTGCGTGCCATTCTTCTGGTTGGCTCCTGAAATCAGTCACAATCACCAAACTGTTTATTATGTCTATGCATATGGTCACAACACCAATACTTGTAAGAAGCACAGAGTAGCTCCAGCTTCAGCACACTCACCTCCAAAGACAACCACAAGCCACCCTTGCTGAGTGTTGTGAGGAACTGCTTTCCTCAGTGAGTCTTTATAACCCATTTTATCGTGGGAATTTGGAAGGATCATGTTTCACAATCACCTTGGCCGTTTGATTTTTAATGATGCCATCATTTGACTGTTACAACTGCCCTCCAGTTATCCTACACCTACTGATTATTCAGAGCTCAAACTTATAATTCAGCACCAATTATATTGTCTGTAATTGTTACACATTTGTGCTTCTCTGTAACAAGAAACAATAGGCTACACTAACCAGTCATAGATAAATGATGTTACAACAAACTTTGCTGCTTTAGACTCAAAACAATATTTTTGGAAACATATAATTTTCCTTTTTGTTTTATATTTATGTCATGTAACTTTAACATTAGCTATCCCTGTTCAATGTTTTTATGTGATGTATCATCTATTACAGTATGTTTAATTTTGTTCTTTGTCTTTTCCTTACTTGTTTATTTATTTTAATTGATTGATCATGACTGAAGAACATTTTGACTCAACTCTTATTTTTGTCCTAAATATTTTTAAATATGAATTGAACAAGAAAGATTACTGTAGCCTATGTATAATTGATTGGTTAAGTACTGTAGGTTTATTGATTGACCATGACTGGATAACTTCGATAAGTGCAATATTTTCCAATATACACACGGCATGGAGTGAACATGGTTATACCACTAACACTGTTGCTTTTGTTGTTTTGCTAACAATATACATACATGTTTTGACAGCTAACACAAGCTCATTTGCAGAGCTACTTATTTCCTCCACACTTGTCTCAATCAAAACATAACAGCATAAACTGCCGTTACAAGTTGTAAGTGGCTGGTTGCAATGATCAAAAGCAGGTCGTTGTCAAGTGCTGCATTCAAAGATTCTATCCCGACTTGGATTTTGTAAAATCACCTTTTCCCATACTCCCAAATGCAGAGTGACGGAGTGAAAAAACATCTCAGTCACAAGTTACAACGTTGCTGTGCTGCAAATGTCAGTCAGGCTACTAAGCTGTTGTCATCATACAGTTCATTTAAACTTCACCATGATTTGGGTGAATGGGTATGTAAGTGTAATATTGCTAAAATAATTGTAAGTACTTCGCAGTACTGGTTAGTGGTGTGCAAAAAGGAACTGTTGCTTGCAGCATCTCCTGATGGAGTGATAAACAAAGACATTCTGCGATGGGAAGTCACTTGTAGATTTTTTGGCAACAAAGAACTGCGATATCACTACTGTGGCAAATGGAGATAGGGTAGAATACCATATTGCCTGCAGTGGTCCAAAAGGCTACTACATGCAGGTGCAACTTGGGATGAACTGCACAGGACTTCAGCACACCAAGTTGGTGATCTGGAACAAAACCAAGCACCTAGAAATCGAACTACCCTACGACCAAGGCTTTGTCCAGGGGCCTATCACAAGGCACATTCTACTTTTCCCACATGCTCCCGAAAATTGTTGATGATAGTAAGCTCATAGTGTACATTAATAACACTGGATGAATTGTTTTGAGGAAACGAAACAAATGGCTTCAACAAGAAAGATCATGTATTTAATCATAACAGATATTAAAACGTAAAATACAAAAGCAGCCTACACAATTACATCACTATAAAAATCATGCATGATATTAACAAATACTATGCACACAGGAACACAAGGCAAGACTCTAAACCTCACGAGACACTCCAGTGGACTTTTCAGGTTAACTAAGCCAGCACAGATGGTCAAGATGTTGTCCAGTTTAGGTGCTATGCTGATAGGAACGGTCTGGGATAAAATTTTAAAGACCTTCAGTCTCTGGATTGCTCTTTCCACGTGTATGCGGACAACATGTGGACAACATCGACGGGAGGAGTTGTAGAGCAGAAACAGCTCAAAAACGTGTGTATTTTTAAAATAAATCGTCGCCTGTAGGGCTTGCATAGTGTACCTTTAAATGAGTATAACAAGGTGGTTACAGTAATAAAATCTGCTCATAATACTGTTAGCTTGCTAGCATAATTGTCAGATTGCATTAGAGTTACCCTTAGAGTTACCAGATAGGCTAGCAACCAGAGATACTTTACTCTCTCTACTCCAACAATGTTACATAAAACACAAACGTAACATTTTCTAAACATCCTTGCAAGAAATCAGCTAAAAAAAAGTGTACAACGTGTTTGGGCTCTGGGGCTCAGCCCTGCACGCGCCTGGACTCGAGTTATTCCCGCATTTTGCCGCATTTGTGTATAGGAAAATAGGTTGTTTTCACCCATGCAATAATTCTCAAGCACAAAATTCATATGGAAGGCAGAAAGAGTGTAAACAATCTTTTATGCACCTGGAGACAATATAACGTTTTTTTGGCATCTAAATCTGGATTAAATAGTACTGCATAGCAAATAATCATTAAATTCTCAAATGTAAACTACGGACATCAAAATAGACAGGGTTTGTGGTCAATTTGCAAGATAACAGAATGAATATTAAACACGGTTTGAAACACGGTTAAAATTATGACAAACAAGGGATTCAGTTGTATTCCAGTCTATTAGGCTACTCAATGACACGGCATTTTATTACGATTTATATTGCGAGAAATTGTGAAGATAGCGATCTCCTAAGTGCTGGTGTATAAGATACTGATCAGTACTCAGCAAGATCTTATTTACTGTATTTTTGCAGGACAAAGACAAGACTACAGTCCCTGTAAATCTGCAGCTGCTGATCGAGTCAAAAATAAGTCATAGCATTTGCAGTGTTAATCATGAGACTCATTGAACTGTATGGTGAAATGTTCTCGTGAGAGATCAGCTTGATCTTACCGTCCACCCAGTTGCAACAACCCCCATATCTTATATCTGTCATATTCTCTAGCTGCAGTATGTGACACTTCTGTTTTTCTCACACTTTAACATGACCTCCATTAGGTAGTGCACTGGGAATCAATGTTGTATTGAAAACAGCATTACAACATGTTATACATGGGGAAGCTTTGAGCAACCTGACCTGCTTATATCCAGACTGAAGTGTTACAGTGGACTGACTTATTCTTACATTCTTGGGTTATGATTGGTCTGTGTAACACAATTTCCTATTTAGAAAGCGAGAAATCCAAATGGATAGAGATCAGACGCTATGTCAAATGGAATGAAATATGCGGCTGATGCATCAGGCTACTGCCTGAGGGGCAGGGTCAACACGCCTGATTGACGTTAAAGCTGATTGGCTGACAAGGTCCTAGTCCCACCCCTTGCAATGCATGCATTCAAGGTTTTACCTGCCATGAAAATGCACAGAATAGGCTACCTACAGTACACGGCATGGAACATTATCAGGATTAGGGTTTATTTTGCTGTAAAAGCAGATGTAACCAGATGGACTTGGGTGGGAGTATGGGTGCAATGTGGGTCCAGAGCAGTGGGGGAGCTGGTGCACTTCAGAGTTATGTGAGGGGAAGAAGAAGAATGAATGCCTATATCAAAAGGCGTGTTCAACTTGACCTTTGCTGAGTCTGGCTAGCGAGATCTGCTGGATCAAATGGGATGGGCAAAAAAACTCAGTAGATGAAGATGGACACATCTTCCAGCAGTTTATGTCATGAGACTTCACAGAATTTTGTCTGCATTAAATATTCCCTTTATATTCACTAAAATAAACATGACAGCTACTGAAATCATTTAAAGATGATTTAATAAACGATAATCGTGCACATTCAAAAGATCAATGTAGCCTAATAGCCTACATTTGACTGACGTTTCTGTTAGGGCTGGGTTCAAAAAATCGATTCAAGATTCGATATCGATTCTCGTTCGAAAAATGCGATATCGATTCATATTT
>JASCQY010011964.1:0-10443 GCA_030264315.1 Sardinella tawilis
GGAGTGTTTTGTAATACACAGTAATACGCACATCACATAACATTTGACTCTTGTGGTAGATTTTGGCTGGTTCGAGTCTGGCTATAGTGTGTGTGTCTCCGAAACACTTCATCTGCTCTTGCCTGCTAGAGTGTCGCTCGCTGGCAGGCCCGCCGTTCTGTTGGCTGCTTCGGCCCCGGCTGTGTGCTGAGCAGAGGGCCAATTGTGTGGTTTGTGTGAATTTTACTGGGAGTGAGAAAGACGACTTCTCCCAAGCCATTTTGCAAGAAAACGAGGCCATGCTAAACTTAATTTTGTCTAGAGATTGAAGAATAAAAGTACTCAATTTCTCTCTCTCTCTCTCTCTCTCCTGCTATTATATTATGAGACAGGGACTGAGATGTAATGGGTTTGATGATATCTCCAGCTAATGATGAACAGCTAATGATGAACCGAATGCCCTCAGTCCACCCCCTCCATCCTCCCTATGCCCCAACCCCCGCTCTCACCCCAGACCCTCTCTGCGATGCCACCTGTCGCGTTGGCTGTTTGTCCAGGTCCACTTTTACGTTCTAATTTATGAAGCACAGCTGTAGCCTGAGTGTCTTGCGGTGACCTCTCAACTCCGGTGTTCATGTTCTGTGTTCCTCGTCTGTGTGTAGCCATGCCACCGCGCTCCCGCTGCCTCTGACCATTGGGGTGTCTGGTTACTTTGAATGGTCAGCTTTCATAAGTGAAAGCGGTGATGTAAGTGGCATTAGATTACACCAAAGTGATGTAAAGGGGACTTAAAATAATAATTTGTCATGAGGGGCAGAGCACTCAATACATGTTGTGGGTAGGTTACTGTGTGTTTATTTATTTATTTTATTTTTTGCTTGTTTTTTTTTTTTTTTAATAAGTTTAAGTAAAGTTAAGTAAATTAATCCACAGATCAATGAAGTATATTCATGCCCACTAAGTCTTTTACGGCTTTTGAAGTGTTCAGGGTTTCGAGAGGACATTGGGATTCAGCCATAGTCTAAATTGAAGGGGGGTTGGGGGGTGGCTATTTTGGTGTGCTCCTGTGTGCCTGCCGTGCCAGAAGAAGGAGTGGCGCTTCAGTTCTAGGAAGGCAGGGAGACCTGAGGGGAGCCTCCCTGCCTGTGACTCGTTCCCGCCCTTTTGTAGCCATGCCCCAGGAATGGAATCGGCACGGTCAGCGGGTGTGTGAGGGCGATCAGAACACCCTGGCACTGTTGCCAGGGAAACCAGAGGTTACATTCCGACTGTCGGCCCCTGTTTTATGGCCTGTGCGAAATGCCTTCCCCTGTGAAATTGCCTCCCACCCCCCTCTGGACAAGTCACCTGTCTGTCAGAAGTTTCCAGCGTATGGAGATGACATTTTAGTTTTGTTTGCTTCTCTGTACACATGTGCCCAATCTCATCAGTGGACACCATATTTTTCTGCACCGAGTTCCGTTTCCCTACTGATTATAAAGACCAAGTCCACGTGCGTCTTTGGTATTAGGAACATTACCGTAACCTGTCAAACGATCGAATCGCTCATTTTGCTCCCAGAACACTGGCTGTGTTTAAATGATCACAATGAACCAATAACTGTCAATAATCAGGCAACTGGATAATTTGTTCTGTGCAGATATAAAAGAACAAATTAGACCCAATTAAATACATATCTCAAAGAAACCGGAATATTGGATAAAAAGCTAAGTCTTTTCAACAGATTTCTCATAAACCGATAACCACAGTAATCCGATAAATGAATGCCGGTTTATTCCATTTATAATTATTTTATTTATGTAAGGTTTATTTGACATGGTCAGTGCATATTAATAAACATAGAATGTAAGTGTGCCAGATTGAGCACTTCAATAATCAGGTAACTACAATAACCAGATAATGATTGATTTTTTTTTTTTTGGTGTGTATGTAAACATGCTTACTGACTACTTAACCTTGAGGCATTTCACTGTGTAGCCATACTTCATGGTGCCTAGTCATGAATCTGTCAAGATGTGCCGATTTCCATTACCACCGATATTATCTGAATTAATTCTAAATGGATATCAGCTCCTAGCACAGTGCACACCCCCTACTCCCTTCGGGGAAAACAGTGGGCGCTTCATGATCTCCCTCAATACATCAGGCGGCCTGAAGATGAAAATTGGTGCCCAGGAGTTTTCTCTACCATGCACACGCTATTTATACAAGCCCTCCTCTTTCTCCCTTTTCCTTCTGTGTCTGTCTCTCCTCTCTCTCCATCTCTCTCTCTCTCTCTCTCTCTCCATCCATCCCTCCCTCTCTCTCTCTGCACACACAGCCTATTCATCCAATCCCACACACATACTCATAGTTAGCCTATTTATACAGGCTCTCTCTCGCACTCGCACTCACTCTCTCTCTCTCACACTCACACACACACACACACACACACACACACTCTCTCTCTCTCACTCCCACCCTCAGACTGTGTCTATTTCGGCAGCAGTACGCCTGACTGCTTCTGCTGTGTCAGTGTGATGGAGTAGAGGCAGGGGGTGGTGGGATCAGTGTGTGTGTGTGTGTGGGTGGGAGGAGGGGTTGTTAAACAGCGTGTGCGTCCGGATTGCTTTACACCAGGGAAAGGCCAGCTCAGCCAGCTGCAGAGTCATGTCACAGGGATGCTGTCAGTTGCCTACCACTTCCTGTCCCCATGCATGCTTTCTCTTGAGACGTAGCCCACAGTACAGGCCCAGGGAGTTTGGGAATACCACAGAACTTTAACAGCAGATTTAACCAGCAGGCAGAGGTTCAGCATGAAAAGATGACAGGAAATGAGTGATGGAGGGATGTGTAGTGGGTTTGGTAAACTGCCTCAAGCCGGACCCCTTGAGACCTGAGCCAATTCGTACTATTGGATGGCTGTGTTACTAATATGTGCTATGGTTCCTCTGTGTTGACCAAGGCACTAGTTAATTGAATGTTTTCTATAAAAAAAAGTTCCCTTGTACTTCTGCATCTAAAATTTGACTTGTTTCATCCTAAATCAGCCTGAGATCAAAAATCAACCTAAAACTGTGGAGATGGACTGACTATCTTGAGATTTTGGCTGTTGTTTACTCATGGTGTAGCTAAATGTTTAGAAAGGCACTTGGGCCAGACATCAGAATGAAAACAAGAGAGTTCTATGTAGCAAAGGGCAACCAGGAGGTGGCTTGCTGCCAATGGAAGGCTACATGGGCATCAGCAATGGCCTGCCAGTCAATGTTAATTGGATGAGAATTTCTGTGATGTGGAACAGATGCTTATCAGCAAGTTGAAACAGCTGATTATTTCTCAGTACAGATACCTTGGTTTCAACCAACGGTTTTACAGCACAATCATCTTTGTAATCTGGCTACAACTGTCACCTGAGATAAATTTGCAAACAACCAACCAAGTAGCTTCAATAAAATATATTTTTTGGGGGTGGAAATTATTGTTTTCAAGAGGTTCAGTGTAGTGGTCGCAGGAAAAGAAGCTAATTAATTTAAAGAAGCTAATGTGGATTTGTAGACCAGATATTTGCAGGGGATGCAGGGGCGGTCAGGAAAAATCAAAGGAGACTGTTGAGAGTGGAAGCAGCACTCTTCATTCTTGTGCTGCTGACTGAATGTGGGGTACCTCTTGACCACCGAAAGGCATGGAAAATGCAGGAAACGAGGTAGAAATGCACTCATGCTAATCATAACGAGTGATCTCTGGCCTAATTGGGACAGGGGTGCACACTTTATCTGCGGCGGAGTCCCTCTTTGAGGGGGCTCAGATGTCTGCGCTGGTCTGTGGGGGCTTCTGTGTGCGAGCAAGAGAACTTCCTGTGTCATGTCTTGTGCCATGACCCACCCGCTCTCGCCGGCGGCAGTGGGGGGTGCTGCTGTCTCCTAGTAACCCTGCCACCGAGTAACCGTGAGTAACCCGAGTCGTCTGATCAGCTGGCTTGATAAAGGGAGCAGACGGCTAGCAGGCGCACGAGGGCTCTCTGCTCCACACCGTCTGCAAGCGATCTGTGCCCGCGCTGTAATCCGGCACGGCAAAGAGCCTCTGCTCCACAATACCTGCCCTGCCCAGCGAGACTTCCCTCTTTTACAGAGCCCGCTGCCCACTTATCTCGCAGGCCTCCTCGGTTTCTCCTAGGAGCACAGGGAGTTCTATGCCACATCTGCCCCCCTAAATCCCATTCTTTTGTTGTTCTGGCTCTTTGGAGTTCTTTTCTTTCGTTCCCCCACTCATACAGTCTCCGATTCCACCATTCTGTCCGTCAGTCTGTCTGTCTGTCAGTCTATCAGTTCAGAAGAATGGAATCCAAAAGGGGTGGGGGGGGGGGGGTTTGAGGGTAGGGCTTGGGTGGATTTTACTGTAGCGATTTTGTGCCCCCCAAGTGCAAAGCTGTGCTTTGTAGTGGTGTTGCTCTTGCAGATTTGTTTCTACAGGCCGGCGGCGAGCGCCCTGCCGAGGTGGGTTTAGCAGTGAACACACAGACAGGAAGCACTCACATTCATACCCATAACAGACAGAGAAGTCAGCTGAGACTGGGATGAGGCCTGGGGGGGGGAGGGAGTGTTGTAGGCAGGGGGGAAGGGTGAGTAGAGTACACTGTAAAAACTGATTTGTAATGATTACTTGAAAAATGTGTGGAAACTCGTTGCCTCGAATAAGGTAAGTAAAGATTACTTGTCTCTTTCAATATATCATTACCATAACTTGAAAGAGACTAGTTATGGTTACTTAACTTGTTTGAGGCAACGAGTTTCCACACATTTTTCAAGTAAGCATTGCAAATCCTTTTTTACAGTGTAGAGTGGGAGAGCATTTGCTTGCTTCACAGCTGAGGAGTGCAGGGAGTTGGGTGGGGGATATGGACCCTTGGGCTGCCAGCCTGGGTTCATGGAGTTCACACTCACACACCCTCTTCCATCGAGGATCGTGCTGGTGGTGTGTGTGAAAGATATAAGCGAGCAGATAACACTTGAGCCCAATGAACTCTATGCCGTTTTAAAGTTCTGCTTCTCTCTCTCTCTCTCCCCTCTCTTTCTCGTGTGTAGGCACATTATGCTAATTTAAAGGTACACTATGCAAGCCCCCCCCTTACAGGCGGCAATTTATTTAAAATATAGCAACAAGATTGTACATTCTCACCAATTCATGTGGATTACTCTTCAGACCAAAGCATACAAACAACAATGATCATTTTTGTGGAATTACATTTACTAATAAGGTAATAAATGTGATTTCAGCTTCATTTGGGTTTTAGTTTCGTTTTGCCCTATGGGCGCGGGGCGAGTCATTTCACATTGCATATGCGGTAAAGCCGGTAGGAAGGGGTTGACGGCAGCGAAATAGCCTTCATTCGCCCCGGAATTAACTATTTAACCATCAAAGTGACAACGACGCTGATATATTAACCTAAAACGTTGCATAGTGTACCTTTAAAGATCTTTTCAGGTTTGTTGACAAACAGACCTACAATCTTTGTCGGATACTAACCCTAACCCCTCCCCCAAAAAGGTCAAATGGAAAAAAATGTAATTAAAAAGGGTTGCAATGATTTTTGCAAAGGATTTGCCAAATCGTGTCAAACTCGGGCTATCTAATAAAAGATCTTATTGTAATACATCAGAAAAGTTGACAGAGGAGTTGTATTTTTACAATGTCTTTCAAGATATTAACTGTATAATCTTCAGCTAGATACGTGAACCTAGATAGGGATGTATGTTTGCTGTGCTCTGTGAGGCACCAGTGCAACTGCCATATTACTGTACATAAAGCTTTATGCAGATTGAGTAAACATCAAACCATAGGCGGATGACTGGTCCTTTTGGGTCACTTTGCTAAACAGCCTAAGAGATGAATCCTCCTCCTGACGTTGTCAGTGTGCTGCAAATGAAAGTTGAAAGAGGTCCTCTGGTGTTGGTGGAGCTGCGTGCGCACAGTGCACCAATTGAAGTTACAGATGCTCATCAGCCGCACAGACGCTATCACATCTGACTGTCGGCTCAAGGCAACACTTGCTGTGTTGAATGAATGGAGGTCAGTGAGAAGAGGCAGGTGTTTTGAGCTGAAAAGCTCTCAAAATGATAAATATGTAATGTGATGATCATGAACGTTTTCTAGATTTTATTTGTAATCCATATGTAAAAGATTTCTTTTGCAATGCTACTTTCAAGGAGGAAAAAAAAAAAAATATATATATATATATATATATATATATATTATTAAGATTTCATGATTATGTAATCTCATGGCTGTTTATTTGCCTAGTATTTTTTTCTGCTTTATTTTTTCATTTTTGGCTTGTAATACTTCTCTCGAAACATCTGTGTGAGAAAAAGCTTAGGCTATTGTCATTGTTAACATTCAACCTCGGCAGTGTCAACAACATTCAAATGACGATATTGACAGAAGAGTTAAAATGTTAGTCACTCCAAGAAGTGATATCTCAGCAATTCAGTTTGGCAAACTAAATAGTGGGAGCTGATAATTGGATGTGTGTTAGTGTCCCCAATGTTTCAGTGATGGTTTCTTCTGGTGTGGGAGACTTTTATCAGTGTA
This sequence comes from Sardinella tawilis, assembly GCA_030264315.1. Classification (NCBI taxonomy): domain Eukaryota; kingdom Metazoa; phylum Chordata; class Actinopteri; order Clupeiformes; family Clupeidae; genus Sardinella; species Sardinella tawilis. The sequence goes on from JASCQY010011964.1 coordinate 6,547, forward strand.
TGTATGGATGGTGCACAGAACTCTGCTCTCAGATAAAGATCAGACTTTACTGAGCTCATGCAAAGATTTCCACTACTGCGCCAGATCTGTTTTTAATATGGTGCCACCTGAAGGTGTGGATATAATCATCCAACATTGAAGTTCAGTCCTGTCCTTTTATTTGTTTACATATTCAGTCATGTAGTGTAGCATATGCAGAACTTTATTCTTAAATTGTTGCTTTATTTGCCTATAAAGTTGGTTGCACTTGGTGGATATATATTTTTTTCTCTGAATGAATGCGCTTAAGGATACTTTTTTTTTCTTCCTCAACCCAACCACAGTATGTACCTGTTGGTGGTTAACCCAGTTAGTTGTGAAACATTGTTCCAAGTGTTTTTTAGCATTGCGCAAAGTTCCCTACCTTTGTTTTCTCTGGCATGAAATTCAGAATAATCAGTGGCTTGATTTTTTTTTTTCCCTCCATAAAGTTGGCAGTTTTCTGTTGAATTTAACTATTGAATGAGACCATTGAATGGTTTGCAAATCATTTCTTTCTATTATAAAGCCCAGGCTACACAGAAACATCTCATTTGTGTGTGATTTGTATTATCTCAACTGTGCTTCGAACGCAAATGAAACTGGTGTCCAGACATTCCTTGAAGGTTTTAGTTCCTCATACCTGAAAGTTTTTCGAAGGTCAGCACTGCACCCAGCTCCGATTGAAAGCATTTACTTTAAGGCCAGTATGTTGCCTGGACTTTTTGCATCATTAACCTTCAAGTCCTCAGATGCCTTATGAATAACTGTTGAAGTAGTTTAGGCACTGCTTAGAGGTCAGAAGAGTTTGGTTGATTTTTGCATTTATGCAAATAAATTTGCCTGTCATATCTGTAGTTGTGTAATTCGGTATGGATGATTGTGAATGAAACTTGTCCACGTACTCTGCAGGGTTTTTTTTCCTGCCCATTTGTGTGGTAACCCTTGTAACACATCTGTCTGTCTTTCCTTTTTTTCTTCAACATTGACCGTTAATTTGCCAAGGTGGTACTTTCCAGATAAAGTTTCCATATGAATTCCAGGCATCTGTTGTAACCTGTTTTATGCCTGCTGGGAGTTCAAGTGCAGGCTCTGGCAGTTAAGAAATTTGCATTGCAAATAAGGTGATTTAGGCCATTATTTATGCCAGGTATTGTTATCTCTAGCTTTCCCCCGTAACCGTCAAGTACATGCCATCAAAGAAAAATGTTTGGCTTTCTCCAGGAGACAGGATGAAGTCAATCACTGTTTGTGTTTGAAGGGGTTTTATGGAACTGTTTTCTCAACCATACCGCTGACTAAAGGAGCATAATGTTCTGACAGGCCAAACAAGTGCCCCTCAAGAAGTACAGTAGATGTTTGTCTGTGCATCTGGCTACTAACAAGTACCCAAGACAGATGCTGACATTTACAATTTGGGCTACCTTAGCTGGCCAACATGAGATGAGAACTCGGAACAAAATCATGATGATGATGTTTTGATATGAAGACGATTCAGCTAGTTCGGCTTAGATTCTTTTGCCTCCTCCACAGTGAAGGAGTGGTCAAATGAGTGAGGTGGGTTTCTGGGTTCACTTCCCTGAATTTGCACTTTCCTGTGATTGGTGTTGTAAGGGCAGTGTTATTTAATCATTTTTGGAGGACAATGGTTTTCTTTTATATATATATATATACCTGTATATATATTTGTCCTGCTTTTTTTTACTTCCAGTTACAACACCTGCATCCTTGGAACGGCTTACCGTTCCTTGTTTCCTTTTGTTAGCCTGTTTTGGCCTCTTTCTCCTTCCTTTTTCCACTTCCTTTCTCTGCCCTCTTCCGTCAAAAGGACTGCTGCTGTTTTGGCTTCCATCTGTAGCAAAGTGGTCTTCACAGATTAGCTTGGAGAAAGAACCGTGATTTGTTTAGCTCTCTTTGTGGTGTGAAAGTGTTACACAAAGACAGAGACCTTATTCAACCCTCTCAGCTGGATGTCTTGCATAATAAAAATGCTTAAGTCTGCCATTGTTGAGATGGATGAGACCCTGTCATTATGAGCAAGGACCACCTCCTAATGAATGCCTAATGGATTATCATGTTGCACTCAAGCACCCATCATTACAAAAGGACCTACAGTAAGTTAGTTCCCCATGAATAGTAGTGCAAGGTCAGCTGTTGGAACTCTCCAAGCTGCTTGTAAAAATGTAAAAACACAAGATTTCAGCAGCCATTTTATGCGTGCCAACTTATGACAAGTGTCCTTGGACATCTTGCAGTTGAGGTAATCATGAGCCCTGTTGCATAGTCAAGTCAAGGTGTTTTTCCACATTGCTGTATTGAGAGAGAAATGTTCCAGCGGGCTTTAGAACATGACACTCAGCAAGCGGGAGGAACATGTTAACATCCAAATAACCCAGAGGCTCTGACATCTGAGCCTTGACAGCAACGACGTCACAACCAGCACAACCACGATTTAAGGTACCAAAGAGGAGTGTGACCAGGTGGTAATTGAGTATTTGAAGTGTCCATTATTTCGTTTACATCCTGGTTATCTTCCTTTCTCCGTTTCTCTCTTCAGTTCTTTGTCTGCCCAGGCGAAAAGGCATTCAAACATAACAGTTCCTCTATCAAAGACAACAACGCTAAGATTACTAACTGTTGCAGACACTTGGAAACCTGCCAAGAGACATCAATGATTAATCTCGGTAAAGAGGAACTTGGTATATATTTGAATATGACTAGTTGGTTTTTTATGAGAGTTTTTCCTCTTCTTATTTCGACTCTTCCTCCTCTCCAACAGCTGCTGTGGGTAATCAAATTTTTTTGGGAAAAAACAATGTCAAATCTATCAATGAATCATGAAAGCGGACAGCTGGCCTGTGGACTAGTGGAGTGGGACACCCAGGGACTTCCTCCAGCTGCTTTCCAAGACACTGCCCATAGGCAGCATCGCATGGACTGTGTGTCTGGTTAGGCTCACAGGCATAACTATATTTAGGATGGACCGTGGCCTTGTCCAATCATCCCTCATCAAATAAAATAAGATGTCTGTCTGTGAAAGAAGTTGTAGCTTCTGCATTGTATGCAGCCTAGCCCAGACATAGACCTGTTATGCTGCCTAATGCATTGCAGATAGACAAGCCCAACAGACGTGTCATTGTCGTGGAAAGGAATAGTTTTGAAATCCAAGGTTTTATGAATGTGGTATAGGCGTTAAATCTTCACAAAATGCAAATGTGAATCCCCTGTTCGTGCACCTTTTTCCACACCCCATCTTTTTTTTTGTCTCTCCTTCTCTTTCATCTCTGGATGAAGGCCAGGAGAAGGGAGGTGAAAGCCACACCGATGCATCATCAGAGCGTGACGCTGTACTTTCCTTGCATGCTTGACAAAGCTGCGAAGCTGTACAAGAGGAACACCTGATCCTCCCTACGCCCTTCCACTGGGTGAAGAAACTAAAACCTTGGTGTGAGCAGTGTGTAGGAAACGAGAGAGACACCAGCACCAAGACGGTGGTAGTTTCCTTTCACTCTTTCTTTGACGCCACGCAGCTGAAGCTCCGAGGTGGTGGTGGTGGTAATGGTCGTGGGCGCATTTACATGATTGCTACAAGTGTTTTTTTGCAGTGGATCTTTCTCGTCGTCTCATCGCCCTACTCCTCTCTTCACTGATGGAAAGTCTGCTTAAAAGGTTTTGCCGCGAGTCCATGTCATCTCTCTGAGGTCTTGTCTCCAAAGAACAGCATGCATCTTTTGTATCAGAAGCGTTCTCAAGCCCTAGCATGTGTTGCACAGATATTCAAGCTCTCCAGAGAGTGCAATTGACTTAGCCTGGCGACGCCATCCTATGTTCTCCACCAAATGCTTTTGGCTCCGTACATAGTCTGGCCAAGCATAATAC
>JASCQY010012178.1:0-10437 GCA_030264315.1 Sardinella tawilis
GGATGAACAGGAGAAAGGTATGGCTCAATGAATTAACTCATGGGGAGATGGAAAATGAACATATTTCCACAAATGGTTGAGTGTTGCTTTAAGGGGCTGCAGAGGGTGCGGTGCGCCCAGCATATTATTTGGTTGTGCTGTGTGCCATTAATTTACTTATGTTTCAAAATAGTCTGACGTACCTTAAGCAGCTGATGAAATCTTGCAGTTAGTAGGCCTACAATACTGAAACTACACTCCAAACCTGTGGTTTCCAAGTAAGTGTTACTGAACACGTCCAGGTGCTGAAGCCACACAGAAGTCACCATAATCGTTCAAATACCAGAAACGAAGTTACTGTGGATCGTCAAGATAACTAGAAGGTATTCAAACGATTACTGGCTAGACACACGTTGTCGCTTTTTGATGCGCCGCAAATTGCTCGTGCCGTGTAGTCCAAAAGTGCTGCTCTGAAGATGTCTACAACGTTACAATAACACTCGCCTTTAAAAACAGCCCACAAAACTTCGAAGTTGCGTCTCTGGTAGTACGGTAGAAAAAGAAGCAGTCAGTTTCAAAGTGTGAATTGGGGACAGTAGGGGCAAATAAATATGGCGCAAGTTTGACGAATTGTAAGTTTCGTTTTCCATTCTCTCAAGAAGGTCAATAACAGCCCATTGGGGAACGATGCTACAAACATAGTCATCGACAGATGGCGTAAGAGAAACGAAAGAGTTGTAAATATACCACTGCACTGACTACAATGAATGGGAATTAAGTACCACAGTATGACATTTGCATCAGAATATAGGCCTACAGTCACATGCTTTAAATTGAGTTAAAATGCCTTGCTCATGTTTTTAAGCAGTGGAGATGGACAGGACAGTCTTAGCCGTAGACACTACTGCATCTTACTGTACAGGCATAGTGGAAATTCATGAAATATGAATGTGCAAGGGGCACAGGTCGAGATTCCCTTTCCTGCTGCGTGCTGAGAGAATCATGAAACACAATATGAAACCGATGGGTCAGCCTTCTCATCTAGAGATCATCCAGCTGCGAATCTCCATCCCAAATCCCTATGTGCAATCGTAAATTATATTACAAAGTGGCTGTCCTTTATCACTGGCTTTAACGCGCATTCAGAAATGTTGAACTGTACTCGATACCGAATCATGTTGTCGCTAGTCGCCCTTAAATAGTTTCAACTGTAATTATTTCATGTCCCAATTTCCCGCCAAGCTTTAACCACATAATGTCATCAAATGTACCCATTTCACTTAAAGTTTTATTTATTCAATGGCCACGACAGGATAACAAATAAATTGGAATTCTGTTGTCCTTGTTCCACTGATAAATCAAGGGTTAACTTTGTAACATTGTAGCTAATCGTAGCTAATGTACACAGCACAGGCTACAGGAACGACACGCATATGCTCAAAGAACGAAACTAGAGACTGGTCCCGACTATTTAATTTTTTTACCCTTGTCAAATTATTCAGATGATAGGAGTTTGTCTTGTTAACGTGCAGAACACCTACGTACCGGTATGTGTACCTCTGAGTCCGTGGATGGGTATGTAATATTACGGCCCTAGCTCAAGCGCACCATGTGTTGTGTTATGACCAGTTCTCACATCAAGTTAGCCTGCGGACAGCCTACAGTTGGGAAGGACATCTGTCTTAGTGGATGTGGTTAAGTTCCTACTTTTAGGTTTGCTTAGCAACGTTTTATATGGCCTAAGTGGCATCAAGCATCCTCGTTAGACATCTTTTTGTCAACGTTATATTATTAGTTGAACATGCACATATAAGAATTGATGATATTCATAGCACGCTAATGTTAACTCGCAGAGCAAACCAGCTGCATCATTGTCGCATTACTGTTAATTAATGTTAATTAGCTCCACTGCCTTTCAGTGCGCTAATTGCAGTGTAACAATTTCAACAAAACGCACAATTACATTGTCGCTGAGTACTTAAATCACTTACCAACGTCTGCAGTGTCACGACTCTGTACTTGTCTTCCCCTCGGCGATAAACACCACCAAGCTTGCTAATGCTAATGCATCCCGCTACGCATCCCTGACGTCAGAAAAAAGCGACAGATGCATTGAAATTGCGTCATCGTAGAAGACAGATTTGAGATCAGTGGCAACCACCTTGCAACTTTTACCTCTTTTGCTGTCTACAATACATTATGCTGTTACCAAAGATAATGGTATGCTTCTGCTTTTACCATAGAATACCATACAGTCTATCCAATTGCGTTTTATTCAATCTATGAGGGTTTTTATTACTAGCACGCAGGATTATACTTAATCTTTGGATTTTACTTTTAGTTCACTTTTTTTTATTTGTTTTTATTAGCAATGTTGTGTTTATCTTTGTAAGGCACTTGGCTAAGGCTCTGCAGGCTATCTTGAATGGAATTGCATGTGTTTCCACTGCACAGTGTATTAAAATTCAGAGCATCTCAGTGAGTGGAAGGCATAAACTAGTCTGGTGTAAAGACAAGCCTCTGTAAAGGCATAGCAGAGTCTGCAACGGATCCAATTACAAACACTTAGGAGATGGCCTAAGCTGAGCTAAGCAATAGTGTCAGACAATAGTGTCAGGAGAATTTGCAGACCAAAGATCAGAGAGCTGATTGAAGGTGAGGTGACTGAACCCCGTTGTCATCACCAACGGCTCAACTGTAAAGTTTTCAAATTCTTTGATGGTGAGAAGACCACTTTTGATGTAACTAACACCCCATGTAGCCTGAAGCCCATTTATGTCTCTTCCTACTCAGACAAAAAGATGTATCTGGATTCCTTGAGAAACATCCTACCCCTCCTTTTACACTCCACTCCACTGCTCTTATTCACTTGTTCCACTGCTCCGCTACAGACATTTTAGGCCTGCTGACATGCAGAGTACTAGCAGAGCTGTGTCAGGCAGCACTAGCCTACTGTAGCAACAAAACAGAGTGCTTTGCTGGATTACAAAAGACTTCACTAAAATGTATTTTTGAGATTTTTGGGGCAGAAAGACAGGTTGTCTTTCTGGGTCTTTTTGAATTTTAAGTTAATTGTTTATATCTAGAGGCCAGGTTCATCTCAAGAAAAATATGCAATTCAATGGAGTCATATTCATACAGTATAATTTTACAATACCATTGTCTCATTGTGCTTGACAGATATTGACATGGTGCACCCAATAGCAACAGGGCAAGGAAATATAGTAACAAACACATTTTATTTAAAAATGCACTTGATGACCAAATCTGTTGCTTCAATAAATTGTTTTATTTAAAAGAATATTTTACAACGCATCTTTACACTAACCAAATACGCCTGAACACTTTCAAAGACTGTTCAGATGCCAGTCCGTAAAATGCTTTGTTTGTTTGCTTGTCAAAGGCCGATTTCATTCATTAAGGTAATAGTGCAAAGTCCTTTAACATTTTATCCACTGTAGACTTGAAATGCTCTTTGTTTTAGTTTTTTATTTTTCTTTCTTCAAAAACCTGAAGCGTCTGCTGTTGTAATACTGAAATAAATAAAAAAGGAGCAGAATTTTCAGTCAAGTCACAGATGAGAGGTGGACAGACGTCCTCAGATGGCAAAACAATCAAGTAACAATGTTTAAAATTCAAGACTGTAGGGATGACTGAATCTTCTATATGTAGGCCTGTGTGAAGCGCAGGCAGAAATGGCCAGCTTCTTTCATCACATTCAAAGAAAATCATCCCACTGGGCCTGTCAAAAAAGTGAGTCTTTTATGAACACTTGTGGCAGTCAGTCAGTCTCCAAACTTCCCCAAAGTTGAGTTTCTAACATTCCTGTGAGCAAACGTTATCGCTCTTTATTCAAGAAATTCAAGATTATTGAATCTTTTAGGCTCTGTCCCAGTGATGGTTATGATAAAGTTGGGAACTTTTAATGGGGATTAACTCCACTAAGGCAACAAATCCGTCAATGCACATTGTCGATTTGTGTGTGAGCTTATGCCTGCCAGTGTCACTGTCAGTGTCATTGTCATCAACTGTGTGTAAGTCATTCTTAAAAAAAAAAAAATACATGAAAACTTTAACACTGAATAACACTGGAGTTGTGCCGACTAGTCACACACACAGGTTGAATAGTCTGTAGTGTGGGTGTGACAGAAAGTAGTTTCAGAGCAAGAGAACACACCAATTAGACACACAAACTTTGTGACTTTGTTTGTCTCAGCAGGCAGATAATACCATGTAGGCATTTTCAATGTCAAGAACATACTGTAACTACATGAAAATATAATCATAAGCCATTTATGTACATACACACATTATTCTCACCTTCATTCCCCGCCCTCCTTCCCACCCCCTTCACACCACACACACACACAGACACACACTTAGTGAAATGAGCAAGGTTAAAAACCAGCAAGATCTTACTTCCTAGATGAGGAGAGATAAGAAAAACTGGGCATCTGTGCAGTTTCTCTCTTTCTCTTTCTCTCCCTGTCTAACACACACACACACACACACACACACACACACACACAAACACAAACACAAATAGAAACCCATCTTAATGCACAGAAATAAACTGTCAGATCAGATCCCTATTTGGTATAGAAAGTACTGCTGAAACAAACACTCGGGCATCAGTCCCAAAGGGCTGCCACAAGACAACACAATGCCCACAAACTGGCCACCATGCCAGATGACACAGACAATGTGATGCCAAAGCCAGGAGGACAAACGTAAACAAAGACTGACATGAATAAGGTTAGTGTTGCCGTTTATGATTCTGTGAGTGTTGCTGTCCTCGTCCGTTCCCTCCACATACTGTATGACCACTGCATGGGGGAAGGCATGAACACAAACTCTTCAGCACTGATGTGCTCTCTTTCTCCTGCTTCATCAAGCTCTGTATTTCCTCTCAGACTGTGTGTGGAGTGTGGAGTGTGTGTGTGTGTGTGTGTGTGTGTGTGTGTTCATCCGTCCCTTGAAGTTCAGGATCACTAAGAGGCGCCCTGCCATCACACAGCGTCCACAGCACACAGTTAGCATCCAGTGATGCGATCAGGATGGGGTTAATATCCGTATTTTGGTGGACCAACAATGCCGTAGGTCCTATTCTGACATTAGACTTTCTGCTAGACGACACATTCCCGAACTCAATAATGTAATTCCCAAGCGGAGCAATGAACTGGATTTAGTTTCTTCTTCGCGATGCAAATCCCCTTCTCTCCTGTATCCTCTGTCCAGTCACGCAGTGGATTAGGTTGGTCACTGTGAAGCGTGACACACAAACTCTGTCAGTTCCCCCGCCAATTTCCATTTGTACCTGCTGGTTCCTAAGTAGTGTCTGATTCATCTGTTGAGTGTCCATCTGTTCTCCCATGGAGTTGCAATGAGGTTAAGTGCAATATCTGATGCAGAAATGTATGAATAATTTCAACCAGTATAATTTTTTTTTTAAAATTGAAGCCATGGTGTTCTCTTCATCCAGATGGGTTCTATGTCTGATGTTAGGTATATATACAATTATTTCTTCACAATGCTCATTTTAGCGTCTCATGTACTTGTAAATTTAAATTGAATTGGTGATGCTTGTGCATTTCGTGTGTATATGTACTGTATGTGTGTAAGTGTGTGTAAGTGTGTGTGTGTGTGTGTGTGTGTGTGTGTGTGTGTGTGTGTGCATGTGCGCGAGAGGGCCAGTGTTCAAGAGGTAATGATATCCTCATTCAAATGCCTCCATCCCTTCTGTTTCTCAGTAGCTGGAAGATATTCTGGAGGGAAGAGAGAGAAAGAGAGAGAGAGAGAATATTCAGAAAATACTAAAAAAAAAAGACTTTTACAAAGCAACAAACCCATCAAACTAGTAGATCCAGGATGAGGGGAAAGAGGCAGGCAATGCCTTACCTTACTACACATACCTTCTCCACCACAGTTTTTATTGTCCTTATCAGTCACTTCCTCCTCCAACTAGAGACGCAGAGAGAGTGAAAGACAGATGGTAGAGAGAGAGAGAGAGAGAGAGAGAGAGAGAGAGAGGGGAAAGGTTGACTACAGGCAAATACCACAGTTGTAAGTTGAGCACCTTTCTGGTTTAATTTAGCTAGTGAAGAAAAGAGCCGAAAAGGGCTTACCTCTTTCCTCCACCTGAGCTCACAGAAAACTCTCTCGAAACACTCGTGCATGTAGTTGAACTAAGGGAGAGACAAAACACTGTGTGATCTCCATGGGGTAACACGCATAGCATGCTACTGTATACATCATCTCCAATCTACACAATTGCAAATAGCATACTACAAAATCACTCATAGCATACTGCACAGTCATCTCTTTAAAACACACACAGCGTATTACAGAATCATCTCCTTCAATTACACTTATACACAACACTACACAAACATTTGCTTTAATCTTTTCCTTCTGGAAAAATTACATGGCAGTGTATGTATAAATTTATGCATGTAGCAGAATCTTTTATTCAAAGCAATCAATTACTTTTAAGTGTGCGTGTGTGGTGAACATGGACATACCGATGTAATGTGTAACTTTGTAAGTGTCGGGTTCACACTTTTGAGTACTGATTGAAGAAGTAGACTGAAATGACATGATCTGAACTGATGTCCATATTAGGACTTGGCCAATACTGAAATGCCTTAAATATAGATCAAAGGTTTACTTTGTCTGTGTCTTTTTCATTTTAATATATTGTTAAACATAGGTCTTACAAATGGGGGTAAAGTAAAGCTAAAAGCTTATGTCTAACATATATGTAGTTGTTATAAATGGCATTGTACTGGATTTGTTATAAACAAGTCTTACATATGGGGTAAAAATCTTAACCCAGCGGGGTTTCTTCTCTCCTCTGGCGTACTCAAAGCAGAAGGCCATGCCCTCCTCGTCTGTGTCCCACCGCTGCATCTCACTCCACTCAAACGCTATCACCTGGTTCTACACACACAAACACACATTCATTGGTGTTCACACACACACAGTCATTAGTGCTCACACACACACACACAGACACACACACACACACAGTCATTAGTGCTCACACACACACACACACACACAGTCATTAGTGCTCACACACACACACACACACACACACACAGACAGACACACACACACACACACACACACACACTCTGCCAAATGTTGATGTGCTTTTGGGCCTCGGCGGTGGCGGTGTTGTGGCTCTGACCTCCAGAGTGCCGTCCTCGGTGCATGCGTGCAGCTTGAAGTGGTGGATGCTGATGGCGGTGACGACGTGGCCTTTGCGCCTGGAGTCGCACGCGCAGTGAGGGAACACTATCTCGTTGTAGCCTTCACATGTGCAGAGCATGCTCAGATACTGCCAGAGAGAGGGGCTAGGGTGAGTTCAAACCAAAGATCATGGAATATTGACCAAGATAGAGCAACACAATGCTTTTTCACTGGAGCGAACGTGAATAGTTCCCGTCTGCATAAATTGGCACTTCACAAGATAAACTTTTAACCAATCTTTTGTATTAGCGAATGAGGGCTCAACTTGGTCTGCATGAAGGGGATCCCCCCCCCCCCCCCTCCACCTAGCGAAAATAGAACACGGAATTTAACGGACATTTGTCCCTCTTGCTCCACTTTTACCCTATCAAGTGCCACTGAGTCATAGAGTGGGAAACATGCTATTGGTCTTTTACTCAACCACTTACGACAAAATGTTTGTTTACATCAACACAAACATTCTGAAATGGTTTTGAACAGACTAACTGTACTTATCTAACATTAGCACAGTCAATACAACTTTGATTATATACAGTGTATATAAAAAAAAGTGTTTCCATTTCACAGCCAACAGATGGCGACAGAGGATTGGGCAAAAATGTAGAAAATACATGAAAAGCTTTTTCACAAAAATGTAAAAAGCTCATGCCTTTGATGACAAACCACACACACACACACACTTACAATGTTCATTTTCTTCTGCTCGGCAAGTTTCTGGAGTTGGTAAGATTTCTCTCCTTGCTTAATGAAGCCCTTCTTCACATCATCCAAAGCCTACAGGGGAGGGGGGGGGAGGGAGGGAGGGAGTCAGTATGTATACTCTATTTGTCTGTGTGATATACTGCCAGAACAGGAATGAGAAAAAAAAATGTACTGGCAGAGCAGGAGTTGTGCAGAAAGAAATAGGTTGTCAGAAAGAAAGAAATCCTGTGCTTACATACTTTTACACTCTATTTCTCTTTCACACACTCAGTTTCACCAGGTCAGACTAAATATTCAACCAATATTGACACACATTCTCTCTTATACACACATATACTGTACACCCACACACATACACACACACACACACACAGGTATGTATACACACCTGGTGGAAGCAGTAGGTGACAAACATTCTCTCATACACACACACATGTATGCATACACAACTGGTGGAGGCATTGGGTGACAACCATCCTCTGACACACACACACACACCTGGTGGAAGCAGTTTGTGACAAACATTCATTTATACACACACACACACACACTCACTCACATACACACCTGGTGGAAGCAGTAGGTGATGGCCAGTTGGTTGTCGTTGAGCAGCACCTCTTCCTCAGCGCTGAAGAGCCACTTGCGGAGGGTCAGGCAGGTGCCTGGCACGGCCGACGTGTAGTTCTGCACATACAACTTATGAGGGAACTCATTAGGGGCTAGCTTACGAACTGGAGAGAGAGAGAGAGAGAGGGAGAGAGAGAGAGAGAGAGAGAGTTTGATCACTGTTTGCTGATCCTGAATGCATCTGCTTGCCATACTCTGTGTGTGTATCCCTGTTCTGCTGTGGAGATGCAAAAATGGTTGTCATGCCAATAAGGCTCCTATTATTACATTGACATTATACTTATGCATTTAGCAGATCCATTTATCCTAAGTGACTTACAAAAAGAGGATTAACAATCAAGCTTTTATTATTAATATTACTATTAAGAATACGAATAACACTAGCTTGGAGCAGCGGAGCTTGCAGAAGGTCAGGGTGCAGAAGTGCAGAAGGAGACACAGTATAGGATGGAAGGGGGAAGGGGGAGAGTGGAGTGGAGGGAAACACAGGGTAATAAGTGCTGGGACAGGAGATGCTTTCTGGAGGATCAGCTGGCACTCTGTACTGTAGGTCATTCCACCAGCATGGAACGACACACGAAAAGAGTCTGGGGCTGCCAGACTACATTCCTTTGATGACCTGAGCAGTCTAGGAGTAACATTAGCCTTTATGAGGGCACTTAAGTAGGCAGGAGCAGACACATTAAGCCCTTAGTGATTTGAATTTGATGCGAGCAGCTAGCACTGGTAGCCAGTGGGGGTCAATGAACAGATGGGTGTTGTACCCTCTCAGGTGGACTGAAGACCAGACGCACCACGGCAGTTTGTGTGTAGCGGTTTGGGAGGTAGCACTGGTTGGGAGGTCTGTCAGAAGGGCATCGCCGTAGTCAAGACAGGAGATACACAAGGTCTGTACACGGAGTTGGGTGGCCTGTTAGGATTGGTATGGCCTGATTGTTCTTATATTGAATAATGCAGAGAGGCACAACAGAGGGAACATGATCTGTAAAGGTCACGAGAGATGATCTGGCCAAGCAAGGTGGTATGTATGGCAAAGAGGTGGGATCCCAGAATCGATTCCTGGGGCAGCCCTGTGACAAGGTGTTGCGGTGCAGATGAGTGTGCATATGTGAAGGTTGAGAATAGTTTCCGGCTGTCAAGTGGCACTCTCAGTTTACATTGTAAAAAGCTTTCTTGGGTGAAGAGCTTGGAATCTTCATGGGAGGGACAAAAGTAGTGACTGGAATGTGATTAGTTATCAGGTCAATAAGTTTTTGTGCTATTTTGTTGTTTCACAGCTTTGATAAATTGCATGTCCATCATCCCCTTTTTTTTGACCATACTGACACATTTGAATTTAAGCGTGCGTGTGTGTGTGTGTGTACGTGTGTGTGAGAAGATTGAGGGAGGAACAGGAACAGAGAGAAAAACACATAAAGTCACTGGGTGACAGAAGCTAGTTTAAAAGTGTGTTCCTGTGTTCAAGAAAATGTACTGGCAGAGGAGGAGTTGTGCAGAAAAAAATAGGTTGTCATAAAGAAATAAATCCTGTTCTTACATACTTTTACACTCTATTTCTCTTTCACACACTCACAGTTTCACCAGGTCAGACTAAATATTCAACCAATATTGACACACATTCTCTCTTATACACCCACACACCCACAAACACATAAAGCCATTGGGTGACAGAAGCTACAGTAGTTTAAAAGCTCCTGTGTTCCAAGTGTTCCTATTTGACAGAATTCCTTGTTAATTGGCACTCACACTACTCACGCCCAGTCACATCCTATTCTTCCATTCACGCCACAACGGACAACTAGGTTCACACACACACACACACACACACACACACACACACACACACACACACACACACACACACACACACACACA
>JASCQY010012206.1:0-10434 GCA_030264315.1 Sardinella tawilis
CCTGAAATTCTGGGACAGGAAATGCAGTAAATAGGCAGCTTGGCCATACTGACTTGAACACAAAATTTTGTGCAGTGCCACAGGAAGTATGGGCAAGCCCAGGCTAATCGGCTTTGGCATTGAGCAGAAAAAAGCATTTCAGAGAATGATGTAGGCTCTTTGCTGTTTTGTTGACATTGCTCTGATTGGTTGTAGCGCTGTCCAGTTTGCAAGACTGATTCTGCCTCTAGTGTCTATAGGTCGTGCCCAGACTATACATTTTGATGTTACAGGATGGCTTGTCAGGCTGTAAGAAAACGGAGGAATGTGCAGGAATTGTTTTTAGTCCAATGTAATGTACCATTGTGTATCGTGCTCAGACTAAATTGTAGCCTTGCAGCTGATTTTGCATTCTGCTTTAATGACTTTTAATGGCTGATGGTTTTAAAGAGAGGGGGCGAGGACAAATAAGTGTGTGTGTGTGTGAGTGTGTGTGAGTGTTTTCTCAGGCCTTTCATTATTATTAAGCGATAAATGTAGGTTAGAGCAGGCTATTTTGATTTTAATTTATTAGTCATATCTCCAGTTACATTACATCTAGCATGACGGAGTGCTCCATTAAGTGTGTCCACACACACACCGCATGCACACACACACACACGCACACACACACACACGCACACACACACACACACACACACACACACACATGCGCGCGCACACACACACACCGCATGCACACACACACACACACACACACACACACACAAGTGGACACAAGATTAGGAGACAGTACTGTGTGTATGGGTGCATGAAAATGCATCTGTGTAATAAAATAAATAAGCAGTGGGCTTTGAAAGTAGAATGTTAAGCTACTGTATAACACAGGGCATCAGAACTAGGGATAGTGCACAACTGAAGGGCTGCAGAGGCAGACTTGAGTTTGAAGCCAGAGCTGCATGAAAATAAGCTGTTTCTGAAAAATACGATTGCATGCTCTACACTGGCTGCCCAATAAGAAAGGAGAATAGTTTTGGTCAATAGGGTCTCATCTTCAGTCCAGTTCCTAGACTAGACTTCTTCCGCTGGACTACCTGAAACTTCAAATGAGCTTTGGAAATCTTGCTTTAATGCAATAACTATCAAATACCAATCAATAGCTCTAGCTGCACTGATTTTAAGCCATGCGCAAACCTGCCTTGAAATTCAAATCTACATTTTCCATTCAGAGTTCCTTACTTCAGACAAGGGAAGATTTTATATGTTCACTCTTTTTATCCAGTAATATTTATCCTATTACAACTACACAGAAGGCCTATGTGTTCATATAGTGGATACAAGGCTCTGGATCCACAAAGAACAAGAATATTTGATACAATATAGACCAAATAGTGAACTGGCATCTAACACTAACTGAATGGGACTCAGAAATTCACTTTCAGGCAGTTAACTAGTTTGCTATTCTGCATTGTTCCACATACTGTCATGTTATTTTCCTGTACAGACATCACTCAGTGACCTCAAACAACAAATCTATGGATGGAATCCCACCAGATGTCTTCTTGAAAATTTTTATTTAATGCAGTATATTTAATGCACTTCATTAACTCTCCCTCTTCCTCTGGCTTGTTTGTGATGACTGAGGCTAATTAGCATTAGCTGCAGACAAGCCTAATGGGGATGTTTGCTCAGTGTGCTCTATGCCAATGGGGGCTGATATGGAGCGGCTGGTTGAGATACAGAAGGCCCGTCGTCACTCCACATCTCCGCTAACTCAATAAGCCAGCTGACGCCCCAGGACCAGACTTTCAGCTGTCAGCAGCCTTTAAGTGACCCGTGCTGCAGTGGCAGAAAAACACAGCCAGTCAGAACATCAGTGGGAATTAAAATGACATGCAGAGGTAGTCATCATTATTTATTATTGTGCCGTCATGTCTGAATTCCAGTGTGCGGTTCCAGTGTGCGGTTAGCCTCTGCCATATACCCCTGGGATGAAAGATAACTGCAACTGTTTCTAGAACAAAGTTACTTTTTGGGGGGGGTGTTCCATTGCTACCACGTCCACGCTTGACTCCCAATCCATGGTGCTAGAAATTCAAGTCCGGGTGAGTGCAATGGCTGGACTGTGCAGGACAATGGATGTTTGTAAGAAGCTATAAACAAGGTAAATGTTAAGTTCAGAGGCATAGAGTTGGCCAGTGAGACCGCGTCATCACACCAGGAAGTGGTTCTAAGGCTTCCAGTTTACCACTGACTTCTCCACGAAAATCGTGTTTAAAAGCGTTTTCATCCTCGACACATTCTATCCAGCCACGGGGTTTATGAGCATGTAATCTTGCGGTCAGACTGAAAAAAACTGATGAAAAAGCTAAAAAAAGGTAAAGGTGTAGACTGTGTACTGTGTACATATTTTTTCTTCTGGGGTAAACAAACTACAATCCCATTGTGAGCGAATCAATAAACAGCATTTATAACTCAGCAATAGTTCTCTAAGCCCACTAAACTGAGAGCATCATAATGACTAACTTCCTACAGTTTGCTGTGAGCAGACTCTATTTTAAATGCGTGATAAACATGTTTTACCTGATCATTCCTATCTCCCTAGCATGTTTGTCTTCTCAAGATTCCAAAGTGCTCCACAAAGTGTTTGGAAGTGACGTGGGTTACCCCTACAAACGACACTCTTCACCAATCAAAGGCTTCGATTCACGCTGGCACTTGGACGTTGGGTAGTGTAGGGCTTTTTGCTGAAATCGTGAACAAAAGACATTTTTATCGAAATAAGATTGATACCATATGAACCTGTGGCATTTTTATGACTACAATCATTCTGCCCTGCTGAAGCTAGTTAGACGTCTTCCATCCGTAATTCGGATAGTGTGGGTTATAATCTAAATCTCAATGGCAATCCTCACTGGCCAACTCTATACAGATATTTTCTGTCGAGTCATCAGTCTATAGTTGTTTTGTTGTGTGAAATACTTGATTCATAAGATCCTAAATCACACCAATCATTTGCCACTATACCTGTTATGTTGCCCCTTGAGCATTTATTGGATGAGGCGATATTGAAAACTCATAATAATATTAAAAATAGTTGAAATTATAGTTGTAATGTCAACAGCGAAAAAATAGCTCACAACAACAGCTCAGGTTACATGGGCCAGCTAGTGTCCAGTGTACTTGTGAGGAGTCCAAGACTTGAGACTTTCTGCGGCCCCAGAGACTTGCCTGGTTTCAGCTCCAATGTTGTCTTAGACTCGGGGAACATCTGGGCCATGGGCTAGGCTTTTCCATGGCCTTGGGAGTTCTGGGGTCTCTGGCAGTGTCAGACCAGTGTCAGTGTAAGACACTGGCAGAAGCTTTATGTTAGGAAACTTTTGTTCTGATATGAGTAACACATTTACTTTATCACTTTATGGAAGAGAAGTATAAACTATAAGGTCAAAACTCATAAATGTAAAGAGAGTTTGAATTTACTTTGATTAAAAATGAATGTGTGAATGTATGTAATTGTAACTATATACAGTAGGCCTAGATTAAAATGTCGTAGTAACCATTTTGAAATGTGGCCTGATTTGGGGCCAGATTTTGCGCCTTCGGTTCCAAATCTAATAAAAAATTCATCATCTGTGTTTCTTCCAAATTCGATACTTTTGTCATGAGATGTTAAACCCCTCATGATTTCATTCCAACTTTGCCTGTGACCGAGAGCCGTTGAGAGCCGTTCAAAACACTTTTTGTCATGATTTAGGCCTTATCCAGAGTGACTAATGGAAAGGTAATTGTATGGTTTCACCAGGGGCAACCCAGGGGATAAGTGCTTTGCTTGGCGCAACTGCATCAGTCCCTCGTAACTCTCTGGCATGACAACTGGAGTATCTAGACCATCACTTATGCTCCACACAAAAATGGATTTATACAAATTAAGCCATTGCTTGTGAAAGAACTACTTGTCAGCACCCAATCAAACAGCCAATGAGATCAGTGTCTTGCTTTAATTACAGCTGTGAGATTAATAATTTACTCGACTCTGTTGGCTAATTATTCTGCCTAACAGTAATAAGCCATGGTTTGGCCCTCAGCAGAGGGTGCATGTTATTGAATCTACAGATAGTTTTGCTTCAAAGTCGTAACTTATTCAAGTGTAATTGATTAAATGAGACAATTCATGTTGCAATTTCAGTAAAGCCTTCTATAATACATTTTGTTTCATGCCCCAAAAGAGTGCAATTGGATTCTCAGATATTGTGGGAGAAACCATTAATTTCTATACATGCTATAAGATCAGTCAAATTATATCCATACAGTGGTATCAGTGCAATGTCAGAGTATCATTTGTCAGAGTATCATTTGACTATGATGTCTATGATGTCCTGTCTGCTCTGCCCAACAATGCTGCTGTGCTCAACAAGACAATATGCATTGTAAGAGTGATGGGAATGTTTGTCCTGTGGGGTGAATGCACCGAACGGGACAAGTGTGTGTGTGTGTGTGATTCATAATGAGAATGGCACTTGGCCATTCCCAGCACGTCCTGACTCAGTGCTGTGTGATTGCCGTCTAAATGAAGACGGATCACTTGCCAGCATTTTGTGGACTGTATGCAATGCGTGTTCAATCCCGTGCATAGGAGAGCAACTCTTGACTGATTTATTATTTATTATATGGCAGCCAAAACAAAAGACTGCCTGACTGTGGGAAATGTTTGGTGTTTTTCCCCCCATGACGGAAATAAAGCCACTTTTCTCATGGACAGCTGCCTCCCCTCACGTCTCCTGGCTTACTCATGCACAACAGCTTTCTTTCAGTGTTTGACACATGTACCTGATTAGGATCCACCAACGAGGAGCAATTTGTAGTCTGAGTATGGTGGTGTTCTGCTGAATTTATCACATCCTGCCAAACATATGGCAGGACTCTATAAAACTCAAAGTGCTAGCAGTCACTTCCGTAAAGCCTCAGATGAAAACGTTAACGCAAAGCAAGGTTCACTGAAAGCTATATTGTTCATTATGGCTTGGGCTATATTAGTGCCCAGCTTGGCTACAGTATATCAATCCGCCCACCTAACACTCAGAGTCTCGCTGTGCATCTCTTCTCTTCGCCCAAGTGTCTCCAAATAAAGACGGTTTCATCCAATCAGCAGCCTAAGCTAATCACGACACTAAATGGAAACAGCTGGCTGGGGTGGCGAAGCGACCGGAGTGCTCTGTGACAGCCCAACGAGATTAGATACGCTTATGTCATCCCTCGAGCCGAAAGAGGAGACGGACCGGGGGTGCACACACTGGTGAGGGATGGTGGAATTTTTTTTTTTTCCCAACGGTGACCCTTTTTGCACTTTTTGGCCTCTCTGACTTCCTGTCTGAAGTCAGTGTGTCATTCTGATAGCTCTCGACTGTCGACGGAATGCAGCACTGCTGCAAATTGGAAGAAGAGAAGGATTTATGACGCGGATGCAGAGAGTAAAGTCTTCACTGAAAGTGAAATTCCACACCCGTCGTGGGGGGTGGGGGGTTCTGTCATGTTGCTTTTGGGGCGGCCAGTCACATATGTTTTGTGACGGTGAGTCTCAAATGCTTTTCTCCTTTGATGGTTGGCAGATTAGACGGGAGGGCAAGCTATACTGCCGGGAGACATCTGGGAGGCGCTAATAGAATGTTCTCCTTGAGACGCCCACCTCAAGGTGAGGTCAATGTTATGCTAGCTGCACTCCTTACTTGATAACGCACAACTACAGAGCCAGAAAATTAGAATGTTCACACCAGTTACCCTAGCCTTGACCCCAGAGACATGCATTCCCAGAGTACACAACCAGGCGGATGAGGCAGCATGGTAGATTGATTTTCACCAATGGCATGACAACCGTCTTTAAATAACTATTGATTCTATTGACTTTTCCATAGACTTAGCACAAAATAATAGGCTACATTACGCTAAAACTATTAGGCCTACCTGAAGTAACACACATACAGACTATTAAGTGAAGATGTCTACACAGGTCTCGGGAAGGTCAGGCTAATGATAATCCCAGTTAATGAGAGGACTTGATGACCTGTAAGATCTATTTCCACCTAGTATGAATGTATTCAATTAAAATGCATGAAGTTCCTGCCTCTGCATTCATCCATATGTTAATTTCACTTTAAGAATCACCCACAGCCCAGAGAATATGTTGGTAATAAATGTCATGAAATTTAATGTCTATCATCAGAGAAACAGAATGACTGTATGAAGGTGGGACTTTTTCCAAATAAGCCAAAATTGTTTAATCATGAGTTGGTTAGCACAAATTATGACTTAAAAGCTAACACACGCCCACACACACACATACACACACTGACACACAATAAACTACAAGCAGTTTTCACATTGCAATTCAAATTACATCAACACAAGAAAACATACAATTTCTCATTATATTTAGCACAAGAAAGTATTTGTCAAGGGAAGGTGTTTTGTAAGAGGTAATCACTAAACAAAAGCAACCAAAAGCAAGATGGCCTACTACAGTATGAGCAAGCGCTTTCTAGTATCTGAGAACACACACTCCTTTGGCAGACAATCAGAGAGTGAGGTCCGTGGTGAGTGATTGCGCAAGCAGAAGCGGCACGGTAGTCCAACGCAATTGCCTCAACCTAGCATGAAAACAACAGATTCACAGAGCAGAGAACAAACGTATAGAACTACAAACAACCATGAAACGAAACAGATTTCAGGCCTTAAACGCAACACACTTGCACTTGCAGGGTCGTGATTCTAAAACCCAAAAATCAAAACGACACATAAATTACTAATACAACAAAGACAACAAACTCATCAGAAAATCAGCATGACTGGGCCGCCTCAAAGCCAGAGACATAACATTACTGGACCACCTCTGTGAGGATCGCACACATAAGGTCTGAGCTCATGCTGATGAGGCTGAGAGCTCCGACAGACTTTTCTCTCTCTCTCTTCTTTCTCTCCCTCTCTGCCTCTCTCTCTCTCTCTCTCTCTCTCTCTCTCTCACTCTCTCTCTCTCTTAAATAGTCTCTGCTTTATGCTTTTTTTTTATTAACCACCCCTCGTCTCCGTCTGCTTCTCCATCCTCACACATCCTCTCTTCGACTTTTCCAGACAGGATCGCTCTGGCCTCTTTTTTCCCTCTTTGCACTCCAAATCTCAGACAATTCCCAAGGCGGCTGTAAAGAGAGGAGACGTGAAACATAGCCTTTGTAGGGATTAGTTGGCCGCTTTTACAACATGGCTACGCCCTTCTGCTCATATCGCTGTGGGATTCTCATAATCCCACATTTCCCACTCGGTTGGAACCTTTCAAAAGGGGATCCAAAGACAATGTTCAGAATAGGAAGTAGGTAATTACCTCTGCCATTTTAATCTACATTACTGACTGAACAGCTTGTTTCCTTGTCGTTCCTTGACTTTTGCGTCCCAGAAGTCACATCTTTTCTTTCGTTCTTTTATAACAACAAATCAACCATTGCTTGTCTTTTGGGTGGAACATCCCGTCATTACAATTAAATTCACAGTGCAATTTTTCACTCTGTTTGTCAGTTAGCCAATTGCATCCTGAGAGAGGAAATCCTCTCCAGGTGTCATCATTCAATGTTTTCACTTTTCACACAGTTGATGAAGAAGAGCTAAGCTAACTCTATTCATTCCCTGTCCTCATGTCCTTGTTAGGGAATGTGGCGGTGGATTGGCGGTGGTCCGGTCATAGCGTGGTGGTCCGTGAGGTACAGGTCCCGTTCCGGAACACCATGTCCGAGGCCATGCACTCCTTGGGGAAGTCCGGAGGCCCCAGGGTGGCTTGGCGCTTGAGGGCCACGGCGCAGTAGTCCACCTGCTCGGCGTCCAGCCCAGTCTCCAGCCAGCGGAAGCAGACGATGCGCTGGAAGGAGCGTCGGAAGTTGTCGGACACGAAGCCGTAAAGGATGGGGTTGGCGCCGCTGTTGGCGTAGCTGAGGATGACGAAGAGCTGCGTGACCATGGGGTCGGGCGGCCGGCGGAAGACGCTGACCAGCTGCACGATGTAGAAGGGCATCCAGCAGATGACGAAGACGGCCACCACCAGCAGCACCATGCGCGTGATCTTCTTCTCGGAGCGCCGGCGCTGCAGCCAGCCGGCCTTGAGGCCCACGGCGCGCATGCGCACCACGATCAGGCAGTAGCACAGGCAGATGGCCGCCACGGGCAGCAGGAAGCCCAGCAGGAAGGTGTACACCACAAACACCTCCGACCAAGAGGCCTCGGGCCACAGGAAGTTGCAGTCCACGCCGCCGTCGGCCGCGGGCACGGTGTCGGCGAACACGATGATGGGCATGATGACGAGCAGCGAGAGCCCCCACACGCACACGTTCACCACCTTGGCCACGGTGGGCCGGCGGTAGCGCGCCGCCTTGATGGGGTGCACCACGGCGATGTAGCGGTCCACGCTCAGCACGGTCAGGCAGAAGATGCTGGTGAACATGTTGATGCCGTCCACGCTCAGCACCAGCCGGCACATGAGCGAGCCGAAGGGCCAGTGGTGCACGGCGGCCGACGTGGCCAGGAACGGCACGCTGAGCATGAAGAGCTCGTCAGCGATGGCCAGGTTGAGGATGTAGATGTTAGTGGCCGTCTTCATCTTGGCGTACTTGAGGATGACGTAGATGACCATAGCGTTGCCCGTCAGGCCCACGCAGCACACCAGCGCGTAGATGGACGGGATGATGATCTTGCTGGCGTCGGGCTCGAGTTCGTAGTCCTCGTAGTCGCCGGTGGCGTTGAACGGGAAGCCTGTCGGGTAGGCGTCGTAACCGCTGCCGTTAAAGCCCAGCACGTCCATCGTTTTACTGCAGACCGCCTCTTTAACGAGATGAAAGCAAATATGGGCTCACTGGATCCAGACTGTCTGCAGAATAATCAATCTGGGAAGCGACTTTATTTACGGTGGGAAAGAACAAGTCTATAGAACTCAGAGCGTCCATGTCAGTCCTTTGACTTTCAAAACTACAGTCACAGTTCAAAACCGACAGGGATGAGGCTGGGATGAAATATTTAAAAGTTTATTTTACTGTTTCTTCACGTCTCTCTGTTCCAGATGGCAGAAAGTGTATTAACTGGAGTCCTTGAGATTCCTGCTTTTTTCTGATTCGGATCTAAGCAGAGTTCCATTGACACCTGTTAGAAGGATAAAAAAAACACCCAGTATCCTTGGAATTAAGCGGAGTGGCTAATCAATTGCAGACAGCGGCCTATGAACCGACCTCATCTGTTGAACAGTCCTTGCGGTACCCTGTTTCCATTCAATAATAAACCTTGAGATATTTTAGCCCCTTGTGTGTGTGCGTGTGCGTGTGTGTGTGTGTGTTTGTGTTAACTGCAGGTGCGGCTCCCTCATAGCATTCCTTTGTGTTTGAAACAAGGGCTTGGCTCGGCGAAGGGTCAGGCTAAAACACACACTGCTTGGCAGCTAGAGCGCATTCCTTTCTCCCTCCACCAGGGGGGTTCGCCTCGCCGCTCCAGGAATCACAGCTTTGCCGTTGGCCTTCGAGCACACGCCGCGTCCCCGTGATTTCCCCCCCCGTAATGGTCCTTCTGTGGAAAAGATGATGGACGCTCTATCCGCATTTGGATGCCGCCGTGTTGAAAAACGTGCTGAGAGAGAGACGGGTCATTTTGTTGCCATGGAGCATTGGGGCGCACTTTTCACCACTGCGGTTCAGGCTGTAGGTTTTCCGGTGTTTTCCTCTGGTTCTCCCACGTGAGGGGACCTGTAGCCACGAGGACACAAAGCAGAGGAGAGACACGCAGGCGAATTAGAAACGAGAGACACACTCATTGGCATGACTCAGGTAAATAGCCCCGAGCTTCCGGAGTTTTCACTGAAAAGGTGTCATTTACATACTAATTTGCATGATTGAATCCCCCCCCCCAAACCATTTGCATTTTCAGAGCCATGTGGTGCCGAAAGGATGAATTTCAAATAAAAAAAAAAACCACCTCTGATAGATTTAAGATTGAAATTAAGATATGGAGTTCATGGGTAGAGTGGTGTAATGGGCTCCAGAGTCAGGTGTAAATGGAAGTGATAAGTGACTGAAAGCCTGCGGCTTGTCAGAGGAGCTCCAGCACACATTGTTTCCCAAGCCTGAGTTCCCCCTCTAGTCAGCCCGCCACCCCTCCCCTCACGACTGTGACTCAGAGTGCACTGAGGTCAAGAGGTCAGCTCAGCCACCGCTCACATGACGTGACTTACAGCTGCTTGAGGGCTACTTCTGTCTCTTGCATGCGTATGAAAACAACCACGCACACCCACACCCACACCCACACACACACACATACACACACACACACATACACACAGAGTCCAATTGAAGCAATTAGGGACATGCCAAGCTGTCACACAGCCATCATCCCACCCAGCCATAATGCTGGTAGCCTCTGCCTCCCCTTTCATCCACCCCA
>JASCQY010012272.1:0-10429 GCA_030264315.1 Sardinella tawilis
TTTTCTCTTTCTTTTCTTTGTTCTTTGTAATCAATCTAAATATTGGTAATAGGCTGGATGTGGGTCAGTCTGGAGCATGTAGTTACCAACAGAAAATGCTTGGGAATGCAATGGGGTGAGCATGGGTGTCAGAAATAACTGCTTGCCATGTCCAGTGCGTGCAGGAGGCAGACCTTACCCTACGACAGAAAGAATTATGTAGCTTATAATGTACAGCAAAACTGCATTTGTGTCCATAATACTGCATCATGCAGTACATTGCGGTAGCTTGTATGAATGCAGCCATTAGTGTCCCAAAATAGGACAAGGAAAGGACGAATCCTTGGGCAGATTAGGTAACGTCTGCTCTGTGAGACAGTCGCAGCGTGTAGGTGAGGGATTGGCTTTGTGTTGTATCTATAAAGGGGTGGCCAGTGAGCTGTGTATATGCAAAACTGATGATGCAGTGGGACAGGGAGCAATGTGCTGTATGTGGGAGGGCGGCCATCTATGATGCAGTGAGGTGTGTGTGGGGGGTGGAGGGGATGGTTGGCAGTTGCTGTAAATGTGACCCTCCACAGATAAAAGAGTCACCCAAGTTTTTTTTTTTACTTTTTTTTGTTGTTTACACCGGAATGACAGTATAGTCCTTGTCATACTTAGGAAATCACTTCATTTAATTTCCCATTGATCCAAGTTCACTGAAATAAGTTATACACCTGGGTATAACCTGGTGTATACACCAGAATTAAAGTTGATTTTCTCCAAAGTGGAGTTATACCAACGATTCCAAAGCGGAGCATAGTGATCTAGAACCTTTGGTCATACCATCACAACATTTCCTTGAATGGGCAGGAGGGTTTAGAGATTATGATACCGTGTACCTAAAATATTTAAAATATTCTGAGATATTCTGGAATTCTGCCATAGACCTCAATGTTACAGAGCATGCCTCTGCACTGTATAAACCTTGTGCGATCGCGGTTCCAGGAAGTAGCTAGTCATGAAATATCTTGCTCCACCTATCTACCATCTTTGATACTATACCAATCAGTGGCTCCAATTGTTGGGTAGTCATTTCACTGGAGTGCGCCTCAAAGCTGAATCAACTCCAAAATCATGCCTTTACCTCTCCTATTTCTACAATTTGGACTGCGCAACATTTGATTGAAAACTTTGAAATGTTCAATGAAAGTTGGCTATGATAATAATGTTTATTATGATAATTTGGGGAATGTTCAACTGTAATATTTTATGGTGTGTCAGGACAGATAAGAATAGTAAAGTAAAGCAATTGTTTGCATGAATAACACAGATTGTAAAATCATAAGTATACCTATAGTAAAAAACAAAACAAAACAAAAAAAACATACTGCAGTCCAGTAGACATTCAGGCAGATGGGTTCAAAACCAGGGTGGTCTTTCAACCTGCCATCCATGTCTTTAGTAAACTGGTGCACATCCCCTGTTCTGGAATGGGGCCTGGTCAGTAGCAGCTCATTTGCATGTAAGGATTCTAATGAGAAACAGCCTGTTCTGAACCAGAGGGGTAAAGAGGCAGGTGAAAATGCCTAATCTTAGAGTCTAATCTTAAAACTACTTCTGATACATGTTCAGTGGAGCTCATAGAGATATGCTAACTTAAAATTGGCATAATAGTGGACCTTTAAGACAAGTTCAAAAATTGCTCCCAAGAAAAGGTTGTCTTTGACAAAACATTGCTATTAACACATTAGCTGCCATTGACGGCGATTGCCGTCAATTTTAACACGACCATTCACTGCCATCAACGTCGATCGACGTCAATTGCGTTTTTCAGTGGCGCGGGTCGAACATCTGGGGGAGGAACATCTCCTCCCCAGGAGGAGAACATCTGGGGAAGCTTGTCCGTGAATAGAGTAGGGAAGTCAGTGACGCTTAATGACGTCTCCTGACGCCTCCTTGTTAGGATTTAACGACCTTGGGGTTCCTCGGAAGTCACTGCCTATGGGAAAATCAATTAATTTTTGTGACATCGTAGCAAATAAGACATGCGCAACCTAATGAGAGTAGACGACCCCCGCATTCGGTCGGCTGAGTTAAAATACATAAACCAAAAGATTTTCTGAAGAAATTTTGACTGTTGTAAGGTTAAATCTCAATGTTGCTACCAAAGAGCTAAATCAGGAAATCCAACGAACTACAGTGTGGTCACTTTGCGGTAATGGCAAACAGAACTCCACACAGGTATCAATGGTTACTGAAAAACTCCTTACAATCACGGAGTTAACCTTTCTCATCATACTGATTATAGAAGAGTTTGGCCAAGACAGTATGTAGATCAATGTGAATGGGTTGTTTAATGGACATAGTGAGAACTTGAGACGTTATATGAAGACGAGGTAAGCAAGTCAATAACCATGGCTATCTGTGTGGAATCTTGCTTGCCACTGGCGCGAACAGACACTATAGTTCATTGGATTTCCTGCTTTAGCTCTTTGGTAGCAACATTGATATTTAACCTCACAACGGTCAAATTTTCCTCAAAAAATCAGTTGGTTTATGTATTTTAACTCAGCCGACCGAATGCGGGGGTCGTCTAGTCTCGTTAGATTGCTCACGCCTTATTTGCTCCGATGTCGAGAAAATTGAATGGATTTTCCCATAGGCAGTGACTTCCAGGGAACCAGAGGTCGTTAAATGCTAACAGAGCCCAAGGCTGATTTCCGGGTTACTTCCCTCCTCTATATCAGGCTTGTAAACAAAGAATGTAACGAAATAATGACCCTGTGGGGGCAGCAGTGGCACTTAATTGGATGGGAGATGTGCATTGTAGGTGTAGAAGAAGAGAAGAAAAAGTGGCTGTGGAGACATCAAGGTCCTTCAGCTATCACACAGACACGCAAGCCCCTCTCTAACATGCTTAGGAAGGCGGACATCCCCGCTTTTCTAATCAATCCATCGTAACGACCAGGATACAGGTCAGTTTGCTTTGATTTAGCTTATGGCTACCCACAGTAGGTAAGATATATCTGTAGGCTAGTTAGCAACATCACAGTGCAAGCTTTGAAGATAATCTTAGACATTGTTTTGGATTGCACTGAAAAGATTGCCCGATTGTACTGTGCCTACTCTTCAATAAAGTTTTGAAATAGCACTTTGTCAGCAGGCATTATTTTGTAGGTTGGTAAGTTTAGGCCAAGTTGAACAGAGTGGGCTAGCTACGATGGGTCACAGTCGCACTAATTTGGGTAGTATCACGAACATGGGAAAGGATCTGACATCAATCCGGGTCAAATCATTGCATCATTTCCAGGTCATGCTTGTTCGAAAACCAATCACTAGCACATTGAAAAAAAAAAAAAACAAACAAACAAAAAAAAAAAAAAACACACGTTATTTTTGTTGTTCTAAATCAACCGGAAGCAAAACAGCCTTGTCCCACATGCTACAAAAGTCCTTTCCAAGCATAGTTTTTACTATGATATAGAAGGAAATCGCTTTTTCAGATGTTTGAGGTGCCACTAAAGCAGAAAAGATTCGTGCCAAACACACTGTTCTGCTTGAAATATTTAGTTTTCAACTTTTTTTGATCAGAAACTGGTGTTTTTGGTGAAACCAACCTGTATTCAACTGCTGATTATAAACGAACGGAAGAAGATAGAAATAAACTTTTTTTCTGATGAAAGAAGAGTCTCCCCTTTCATTTGGTAGTTTGTGTTTACATAGGCATAGAACACGGCAGTGAGCGGCTGTCTACTCTGAAAATAGCTGGCAGTTAATGTGTTAAAAAAAAACTAAACAAAAAAACAAATAAATAAAAACCACAACAACCATTTACCCAGCTCGAAAAAAACGTGACCAGTGTGTCAAAATAAAACAAGTACCTTGAGTTTATAAGACAGGACTTCACTGCAAAGGTCATCAATCTTCAGGTTGTACTCATGTTCTTGTTTCCGCATTTCAACATCAAAGTACGCCATCATTTTCTGTAACGAAATTCCGATAACCACAAGTCACTCACTCACTTAGGGCGTATTCACACCAGGAAAGCCTGTTAGTTTGTTTGCTTTGGTCCGGACCAAAATAAAATTTTTAAATCAATTTTTAAACCGAAATTTTTATTTGGTACGGTTCTCTTTCACACTGCATTTTTTTTGCGAGTGGACCAGACTTTCTAAATAAATCACGTGTGTGGTAAGGTCATTCAATCATTGGACAGGAATATTTGCGCCAGGAGAAGCAGAAAGGACAAAGTGAAAGTAAACTTACTTAGTCATGTAATTTAATGCTTATTGTATTTAACCATTAAATTTTGCCATGAACAGCCACAAACGCATTTAATAAGCTTCAACGTAAGTTTTAAAAGGCGTTGCTTTTCATATTAGGCGTATTCAACTTGACCTTTGCTGAGCCTCTCTGGCTAGCGAGATCTGCTGGATCAAACGGGAGGGGCAAAAAAACTCAGCAGGAGAAGCTTGACACATCTTCTAGCAGTTTATGCCATGTGACTCAGGGGAAACTTCACAGAATTTTGTTTGCATTAAATCCGTTTATATTCATTAAAATAAACATGAAGACTACTGAAATAATTTTTAAGATGATTTAATAAATGATAATGGTGCACATTGAAAAGGGCAATGTAATAAATAGACTGAAGTTTCTATGCCATATGGTCACAAAATGGTTTTAAATAACGGAGAAGGTGGTTTGAAATATTTTCAGTATTATTTGTGTCTGAAATCACAGTATTCCTTCAGTTTGTGTATAGAAGCACAAAGAAAAGTGCATGTTTTTTTGTCGCGGGCGATTCAAGCCAATCGGGCGAAGTTTGAGTGCATGAAGGTGGGGTTTACTGCTCTGCAGTACCTGGAGAGCAACTGCGCTGCTGCTCAGCAGCCGCCTTGCTCCCGTGATAAGTTAAGGCCAAGTGATATCGACTGCAGAGTCGTAAACACACCCAACTAGATGATCTTGGGCATATTTTTAACCACGTGCATCTTGGGCTGCGCAGCGCTGCTCGATGCTGCGCGATCCCGAATTTGCCTATTGCTACCGCTTGCATGACAGCTGCGAGTGAGTGAACGTGAGCCTGTCTGCTCCAGAAGACGAAAACGTAGCACAGTTTGAATCGGAGCGGTCATAAAAACAAATATTTAATATTTTTTCCCATAATGTGTGACAACAGGAGGTAGTTAGGTCCAAAAAACATATGCTTTTTTGCGTTTGGGTCGGATCGAGGTCGGGTCATATTCACACAGCAAAAGAACCGCACCAGGGTTCGAAAGGAACCGCTCCGAAACCACCTCCTCAGGTGGGTCTTGGTCCGTTTGTTTGGTCTGCACCAGAGTTCGATGGATTGTATTCACCGGTCAAAAAGGTCCGAACCAAGGGAGGAAACAAACTTGAGTTTGTTTTAAGCGAACTAAACAAGGCAGGTGTGAATACACCCTTATCTTGTACCATTTTAAAGCACCCTTTTATCCTTGTGAAAAATGATGATCCCACACATTGCTGTTCCCCACTGCTCTTCTCCCTCTATACAAATGACAGTACCTCCAAGGACCCAGCTATCAAGCTTGACAACACTGTCATTGGGCTAATCCAAGTGTCCAATCCTAGTGACAGGTCTGCGTATCAGCAAAAGGTGGTGGCTGGTACTACAGGTCCCTTAGCACAAAAATAACCAGACACAAGAACACTCTTTTTTTTCCCACTGCCATCCTTCTCCTGAACTGTAGATAAATTGTAAACTGTGGATAAAATAAAAAAAGCCTATTTTTTGGCTATTTGTTTGAATATTAATATTGTGATCAGGGCATTGCTGCAAAAGAGCTGATAGCTCAGTCAAGTTTTCCTGAATAAAGAATGGTTGATGATGAAATTGAGCCATATCCAACATTATCTGTAGGGTATGGGAACGTTCCATGAAGGCTTTTGTTCCCTGAAGGGGTTTAAATGTTGGGTTCGGGCTCATAATTACATTTTAAGGTACGGGCCAGGCCAGGCTTGGACAGAACTGGGCCCAATTAAAGCTCTAACTGACATAGACATAGGTCAGTTTCGATTCGATTCAATTATTTTCGATACTTCAGAATTTCCCACAATGGGATTCGATATGATTCAATAATCGATATTTTTGACATTATTTACAAAGTCACACTCAACTGGGAAATGTAAGTAGGCCTAATACTGTTGTTTCTCAGGTTTAAGCACACTAAAAGACATGTTCGTTTGAATTGTTTTCTATAAATTTAATCCATACTAAATTATATGCAATGTAATAGAAAAGACACAGGTATTTTGTAAAGAAAATGTGAACATTTATTTTGACATTAGTTTAATGTTTACGTTTTGGCAATCCCGTGAGCCACTCACATGGAGCAGCAGAACGTCAGAAGCACTATCAGCTACCAAGTTTGTTTTCCACGTGCTATGGCAGCAATGTCTGTAAGTGTTTGAGTTGTAACTATTTGTTTTAAATATCATCTCTATGAACCCATTTTATAATGTTAGCAAATATTAGCACACACATATAAGAGCTGGTTTAAAGCAAAGGTTCACAGTAAATTTTACTAAAGCGCTATGCAATATGAAGTCCATTCACATACCCCAACTGAAGATTTGTTAACCTTGGTCGAACATTGATGGACATAGCGGAGCTTGACGAATGCCTTGATGCAGCTGCTATTAGCACATGTCATGTATCTCGTAAATTACACCTCTAAAAATGCAAGTAATCTTGCCAAACTTCTACCATAGCGTAAATAGGTTATGTACTCACAAAACGTTGCACCAAGAGTTTATTAAACACAACTTTAGCCCGATTGTTGCTACTACTACTGCACCGGTTAGGGAAAACCAAGTAAAAGTCGCAAGATCACTTGGTTAAGAATATCCTTTTTTTCCATTTTCTGAAGCATGTACCACTTATTTTCATCTAATCATTTTTTTAGAGTAGTATTGGCAACAAAATATTGCTGGATTCTTCGTTAGATACATTGCTTTCTGTCAGGAAAAAGAGGAATTTTACTGTCTTACTTGTTTTTACCAAAATTGTGAAGTGACGTCGACGTGCCGCCATCTTCGGAAATTAAGACTAGCAACAATTAGGCTAAAGTTGTTGATAAAAAAAAATATGCGGGATAACGTCCTTAGAGGTGACCAGTTTGACGGAAATAATGACTCGGCGGAGGAACCCTTAGGGTTCTACTTCGTCATCATTTCCGTCGAACTGGTCACCTCGTCGGCCATTATCCCTTAGGCTACTTATTTGTATGATCTCATACAATAATTCCCATCTTACGAGAATACTTTGATTTGTTAGAGCAGGTAATTGCTCAGTCATGAGTACATATATATATATGGATAAAAAAAATCTATTTTATTCATTAAAATAACAAAAAAAACCTGGCGAACTAAATAACTAAAGAAGTGCGATTTCTGTCAAACCTACCTGCTTCTGCAACACCAGCTCCCCCTCTGACACTTCTAACTTAAGCCGCAAGTTATTCTTCAGGTCCTCATTCTCCTCCTTCAGCCTTTGAATTTCTTCATTCTTTTCACTACAAGGAATGAACAAAGGGAGAAAGGCTGTGTTTACACTGACTGTTAAAGTGACCCAATTCTATTTTTTTTTACTCATGTGGCAGAGTTCCTAATCTGTGTCATGATGGTAAAAAAGTATGAGTAGAGTTGGCCTCTTTCATATGTGGAAATAAATCACATATGGATCAGACTTGTGTTAATCAGTCTACAGAAGATAGATCAGTTATTCCCTAGTAGTGTGTTTACCACATCATTAATCTTAAAATCATTAAAATTTGCACAATGTTTATTGGTAATACACGTTTTGTTTTAAATTTCTCCAAGCTGCAGTGATTTATTTGAATAATATCTGAATATACTGTACATTTGCAGATAGATGGAGATTATTGTATTCTATGTTTTGACAAAGTGAGTGAATTTACATGCACTCAAATTGGACTGAATTTAGTCTGAAATATTAAATATTCCACCTTAATAGGTTTATCCTCGTTTTTCATTTCTATTTCTATCCGATTGTCAACTTTTGACATGCACAGTCTCACACTCTCATTTTGTTGACATCTCACTGAAGTTCTTGAGCCTGCATTCCTTAGTCTGTCAGTCAGAGAGATGTTAATAAAACAACTTTGTAACAAATAAACTTGTTTAACTTTAATTTGCACTATATTGAGTTATTTTTAATCAGATCTGGCAGATAATCGGATTAAAGTGGTGCATGTACAGTAAACTCGCTACATGATGCATTTCATCTTATTTTTAAATATGTACAATAAAAAATAAAATAAAAAAAAAACAGAAAGATAGAAGCATAAAATCTGAATTGGGCATGTGCAATTTACTGTGTGAGTACAGCCAAATTGACAGCTAATGTGCTTGTAGGTTAATGGCCTGTCAGACTGAATCTGCAATTTCGAGGTCAAGGCACTTGTGAGCCTACTGTACCTAGACAATGTATCCAAATGTAGCTGCAGCTTTGCCATTTCCTGCTGGTGCATAATAAGGAGCTCAGCACACTGGCTCTTCTTTTGCGTTACCATTTCCTGGAGCTTGCCAATATGCATGTGCAGCTCACTCATTTTCTCTTGTCTTGTGGAGTCACTGATTTGAAACTTCGTAATCATGGCATCGTAACATTCTAGTTTATGATCCCGCTCTTCCAACAACTTGAGATTGAAATGAAAGTCCTCCTGAAGGCATTGGAACTGTTTCCTTTGATCATCAAGCTCAGTTGTGGCTTCAATCAGGGCATCTTCTAACTGTTGAACGTGTAGTGCCTGTAACTTCTTCCACTCTTTCTCTTTTTTGACCAATGTGGACTTCAAATCTTCTGAGGCCATCTGAAAAGATAAGAACAATTTAGAACCAGGTAAAGTTAGAATATAAATATGTGTTCATAGTTTGTCATAACACAGAACAGTGCGTTGTTATTCACCCTGCCAACTTTGAGGGTTTAAAAAAAATTGAAAAATATTAAAAAATATAAAATTAAAAATATTTGAACAAATATAAAAACAAGTACTTTTTTCTGCTCTGTGTCAGTTAGAGGCGCTGGAACCACGCCCACACGCAGGAAGGGAACCAACACAGGACTATAACGTTAGCAGAGCTCGGGTTCTCTGACTATTTAAGTTAGCTTGCTGACCATAGTTCATTAATTTTAGTTTTGACACGATTGAAAATACTCCACGTTCAACCTAACGTCACACCGATACATTCTTATAATGATCACTGCTTTGTTCTACCATGGGCCAAACAGTTTCTGCTTGTAGACACTTCACAGTAGTTGGCTACTCAGCATCAGATGCAGATTTGAAATAATCCCTGTTTGAGCCTGACATAATGCACTGTCAAAATCTCTCCACTGCTTTGCATACAACAAAGCAACGTGACAAACTGCTGTGTTTGTGTCTATGACCATAGTTATTAAATGTTACAGGACTTATCATGTTGTGATAAGTTACATAGCAAGTAGCCTAGGATATTTTACCATAGTGTTGCCCACCTTCAGTTTGTGTGAATTGTTTGCTAGGCTAGATATTAAATAAGCATTCCTCCTGACAAAGATAATGCCCATAAAAATAAATAATGACTGATCTTATGCCGATTCTCATGACATTTCTGCGAAGTTGACAACAGTACTTTGCTATCGCCTGTCTATTAGCAGCTATTAGCAAAACAAGCCAGTTGAGTGTATTCAGTTTCAGGAAGTAACGTGACTGGCGGAGCTACAAGATGACAATCACTTGTTTTGGGCAATTTCATGAATATACAGACCCTGGATGGTGATAACAAAAGTACTTCTGAATGAAATGGAAATAACACTACCGTATCATAACAAACATCTGAGAAATTAACGCATTTACTGGCTGCATTTCAGTGCCCTGACGACTCCATTACATGGATAGGCTACGATTCCAATAACTCTGCAAAGACGTGACTTTTATCAACTACACCTCTTGACATGTTGTTGCAAGCTTGTATCTTGATGAAAACTGCAGCCGACAGAGGGTGTTGTATATCCCGTAGATGTGTCGGCTTTAGGAAATAATGAGGTTGCTGCTAAATTTATATTTATATAATTTTGTGTTGACCATGACTTGGTGGAATTGGAATTGGTTGGAATTACATGTTTTTTTTTCCTATTTATTGTTTGACATTGTAGGCTTAGATAACTTTTTCGAATAATAAATAGAAATTGTAGGAATTAAGCACTGGAGAGTTGCTATTTCATGTGACTTGTGGTGTTAGTGGATAGAGTGGGTGAAGTGAGAATTGCATGTTAAGAGGGCCCTTAAATATAGCCTAGGCGAAAGCCGTCTATTGATTCCGTCAATTAGTCTAGCTACAGCCAAGAGGATTTCGTTTCCGAGGAGGGTGGGACCTTGCTCTGCAATTTAAATTCATTGGCGTTCCCTTAACCAAT
>JASCQY010012299.1:0-7500 GCA_030264315.1 Sardinella tawilis
GTAACCAATTACTTTGAAATGTCAGTAACAAGTAATCAATAACGCATTACAGTTTTGAAGTAACTTGCCCAACACTGACTGTGAGGAACAGTGATGAAGATGATGGTGTTAATTGTGGAGGTGATGATGGTGATAGCGATGGTGGTGATGGTACTTTCAAGGATGATTATGGAGATGATGATGATGCGGTTATCAGTAAGATGAAGGTAATGAAGATGATGATGACACTGTGAATGATGATGAAGGTGGTGATGATGGTGACGAGCTCTGATACAGTGTGCGTGTGTGTTAGTGAGTGTGTGTGATGCACTTAATGCACTGTGTGTGTGTGTATTTCTATGTGTGATTAAGAAAGGGTCGTTTCCCAGCAAGGTTTCCAGCGCCCCCCGGTGATGCCCTCAGCAGCCGCTATGCATCCTCATTCTCCCAGCATGCATCTCTTCTGTCCCCGCTCCCCGCTGCTATGATGCTCTGAAAAGGGACATTAGTAACGCTGTGTGACACATCTGTCACACACAGCTGCGCCAGCCTCCCACACACACACACACACACCCACACACACACACATACAGTACACGTACACATGCATTCAGTACACACAAACAACACTCACACACACAGTCAGACAATGTGCTCAAGATGTACTCATGCATGCATGAATATGCACACACACAGACATACTGTACACACACACACACACACATGAAAAAGTGTGGCTCATATATACGTTATTCACAGTTGTGTCTACAGTTCAAATGTACAGTAAGCCGTGGGTGGGATTATTTTGGGATGTAAGCTCCCCTGGTTTATTGTGATTGGTCAAAGGGTGCTGTAACCACGGGCGCCGGGCCTAGTTGCACGTGGCACCAAGTGAGCAACCACTCTGCCACAACACGTCAGCTGACACACACACACACACACACACACACACACACAATGTGTCCTCTGTGTCCCCTCTGCCCTGCAGGAGTGTGTGTGTGTGTGTTTGAGTGCACTGCACTTGTACATGAGTGAGTGAGTATGTAACTATGTAAATGTATGATGGATTTATGCTAAATGTCTGTGTGTGTGTGTGTGTGTGTGTGTGTGTATGTGTGAGAGTCAGCTTCATAATGACACTTCTGTATTACCATGTTATTACTGTACACAGTGCTGGCTTAATTGAGCTCTGTGTGTGTGTGTGTGTTTGTGCATGTGTGTGTGTGTGTGTGTGTTTGTGCGTGTGTGTGTGTGTGTATGTGTGTGCGTGTATAGTAAGTGTGTGTGTGTGCATGAATGAGACCCAACTCCAGCATCCAAGCATAAACACATGCACA
This sequence comes from Sardinella tawilis, assembly GCA_030264315.1. Lineage (NCBI taxonomy): Eukaryota > Metazoa > Chordata > Actinopteri > Clupeiformes > Clupeidae > Sardinella > Sardinella tawilis. The sequence goes on from JASCQY010012299.1 coordinate 1,317, forward strand.
CACACACACAAATATGTAGTCTCTGCCATGGTGTGTCCTCTCACACACACCAAATCACTCTGGGCAGTCAAGTCCTCAGGCTCATTGTTCAGACTAGTGGAAATTTAACCTCTCTCTGCATCCTCCTCTCTACCACTCTCTCTCTCTCTTTCCTCCTCTCTACCCTTCTCTTTCTCCCTCTCTATCCTCCTCTCTACCACACACTCTCTCTCTCTTTCCCCCCTCTACCCTTCTCTTTCTTCTTCTCTATCCTGCTCTCTACCACTTTCTCTTCTCTATCTTCCTCTCTACCACTCTCGCCCCACATCCTTCTCCTCTGTACATCTTTCTCTCCCTCTTTCTCTGTCACTCTTTCTCCCTCCATCCCTTCGTTGTTTTTGTTCTTTCCCTCCCACCCCCTTACTGTTTTTGCTCTTTTTTCATCATTCTCTCTCTCTCTCTTTCTTTATCCCCTCATCGTTCACATTCTAACCCCTTACATTCTTTTCCCCTCAATCCATCTTCCCTCTCCCTCCCCCCATTATTTTCTCTCACCCCTTAGCCATCTTTCCCTCCCTCTCTTCTGGCCCCTTCTCTCTATCAATCTCTCTCTCTTTTTCATTGTTCGTCCCTCTTTCCCCTTCCTCCATTCTCTCTCTTGTTCTTTCCTTCTCTAGCCATCTCTCCCTCCCTGGCTTGTCCTCTTCTCTCCCTCTGTCTTTTTTCCTCTCTCCTCATCAGTACTCTCTTTTTTTTTCTCTCTCTCTCTCTCCATCCCTCTCTCTCTTTGTCTCTGTGGGGTGGCTGCACAGGGGAGGATGCCTCCGTGCTTGATAGAATCTCCCACTCACACTACTGCAGCATCAGCAGTGTTGTCGTGGTGACTACTGGCCATTTCCGTGACGACTGAGTCTGACCAGCGCTGCTCTCTCCTCTGCACGGATGTTTCAGTCCACAGTGAAACAGTCACACACAAACACACACACACACAAACACACATACACACACATACACACACACACAAACACACACACACACACACACACACACACACATAGCTTTGCATATTGAATACATCCCTTGTTAGAACGTAATGTATGATTATAGGCTGCTATAGGGCCTGGCCACTTCAAGCCATATAGTAGGCTATGTATCCCACTGTATTATACTGTATAGTGTGACTACAGCAGCCTTGTCATCACTATCCATGACTGACATATTGAGCCTTGTGTCATGCAGACAACTTCTCATGTCACCTATGCAACACAAACAAGAACACACACGCACGCGCACACACAGACACACACACACACACACACACATACAGAAAGAGAGAGGGAGAGGACACATCAACTGTATCCTGAGGCATGTTAGTTCTACCTACTGAACCAAGTAATGTGATTTCATTATGGCGGTGCAAAAGGTGGATGTTTTCATTTCTGACTGCAGTTCATCATTGAGCTTCAATAACGTTCACAGTCAGCTACTACACACGGCACAGGCCTGTCTGATGACAGCCATCAGCTTCAGGTTAAAAAAAACACACAATCGCAACAGTTGTCAAGCCGGATAGGCTAACAAGCATTTAAAACGTGTGGGCGCCGTGGACGTTACATGGAACGAGATTGATGACGGCAGAGAGCACCGCTGTCGCCAGTCATTTGATGGTCCGCGCAGGGCAGGGAAGCGAGGGGAGGGGGCGTGCGAGGGGAGGGAAGCCCATTAACAAGTGCGGGGCTGACGCTGCTCTGCCGGCAACATCCACTGGCGGAAGCGAAGGACCCCTCACTGTAGTATAGTCTAGCCGAAGATGGTCGCGGTGCATACCTCCGGCCAGCCGGCTTCATCCACCGAATGGATTGTCTGCCTGGACAAGAGGTGAGCACGAACACGAAATGTTTCCGCGTTGCTTTTAATGGTTGTCGTCTTTTTTCATTCTTTCTGTCTCTGTCGCTCGCTCTCTGCGCGCTTTGACGCCAGGGTCTCTCTCTCTCTTTCCCCCTGCAACAATGTGCTGCTGCTGCTGCTGCTGCTGCTGATAGCGACGAAGCGCGTTGAATGCCTGCCGCTTTTGTGCGCCCTGCCTGATGCTGCCGTATGCAGATGTCATTACTGTCATCGAGCCAGGGTGAAATCCAAGCCGGTTTAAACGGGCGGCACATTATTTAGCCTGTGAGTAGAACGATAGGTCTGATAGTAACCTAGTGTATTTATTTGAATGGCTAAGGTGGCAGAGGAGAGATTGTCTCTGGGGTGCAGCCAGTGTGTGTTAACCGTTCACCGGAATCTCAGCCCTGTCCTCGGCTTAGCTGTACAGTCAGGCGGAGGAAATCGGAGTGACAGAGATATTTATGACGGGGGTCAAATCACCTTCGAGGCGGGGAAGCCAGAAATCACTATGCGGGGTCACGAGTGACGCTGTGCATGAGTGGGTGGGTGTGTTGGAAGGGCACAATATGTGTGTGTGCCTGAGAGAGAGAGAGAGAAAGAGAGAGAGAGAGAGTATGTCATGGATGAGGTGTGCTTTGTGCAGAGTAGGCTGTGTGAACTATGAAGGATGACTTTGAAAATCTCAAAAATATAAAGGCTTTGTTGAGGCCAAAGCCACCTTTCCACCCCAATCAACCGTTATGCTAAATGCCCCCACAGTCCACACAGTCTCTCTCACTCTCTCTCTCTCTCTCTCTCTCACACACACACATACACACACACACACACACACACATAGGCTACACTAACACAATCCTTGCATGGTTGAGATGGCCTGAACCAAGTGCACACACCTCTCATCCTTCCAGGTTGCCATAGTGATGTGAAACCTGATCCAGCCCTTCGGTTCTTGTGGTGCCGGTGTGTGTGTGAATCTGATTGTGTGTGTGTATGTGTCAGATTGTGTGTATGTCTGATTGTGTGTGTGTGTGTGTATAATTGTGTGCCTCCATCTGATTGTGTGTGTATGTGTGTGTGTGTTGTGTGTTTGTGATTGTATGTGTCTGTCTGATTGTGTGTCTGTCTGATTGTGTGTGTGTGTGTGTCTGTGTGTGTGTGTGTGTGTGAGGGCCAGTGGTTACTGTAAGTGCCATAATGGACTCTTAAAGTCTCTGAGGGCCGTCTCTCCTCCTGGTGAGATCGATCGTTCTGCGTCTCTGGCCTCCTCCTCTCCTCTCCTCTCCTCTTCTCTCCCCTCCTCTACTCTACACTCTTTCATCTTTTCCCTTCTTTCCCTCATCTATTTTACTCTCCTCCCCTCTTTACTTCGCTCTTTTCCTCTCCACTTTTTCTTCTCTTCTCCTCTTCGCCTCTGTTCTTCTTTGCTTTCCTCTCTTTTCCCATCACCTCCTTTCCACTCTACTCTTTCTTCTTTTCCCCTCTTTTCTTTCTTCTCCCTGCTATTCTCCCTTTTCTTCTCTCATCTACTATTTTCACCTTTCCTTTCTTCTTTTCTATTTTCTCTGTTTTCCTTTCCTCTCCTTCATGTACTCTGTTCTCTTCTACTCTCTTGTCTTCTCTCCTTTCATTTTATGTCCTCTTCTCTTTTCTTCTGCTTTACTCCTCCTTCTCTTATCCTCTCCTCTCCTGTCTTCTTCTCTCCTCTCTTCATCTCTCCTCTCCTTTCATGTCCATTCCTCTCTTCTCTTTTCCTCTCCACCTCTCCTCTCTTTTCCTCTTATCTCCTCCCCCTCCCTCTTCTCCTCTCCACTTCTCTCCTTCTCTCGTTTCATCTCTTCTTGTCTCTTCTCCTCCTCTCCCTTTCTCCTCTCCTCCTCTCCTCTCCTTTTCTCTCCTCTGCTCTCACACACTCTCTTTGCCTGTGAGTGCTGGCTACTCACCAGAGATCAATGCCACACTCCCCTACCTTTGCAGAGCCTGTGGCGTGTCATCGGGGAGGGCTGGGCCTTTAAGGCTTGAAGTGCATTATGGGATGTTGGTACTGGGCAGATAGCATATGGAAGCAAAGCACAGTTGACCGAGTGCACCTGTTTGGCACGGACTGGAGCCAGATCTGGGCCGAATCGAGTCTGTGGTCTGGCACACACGCATGAACGCTTCAACAACCAGGTCTGAACACACACATACACACACACACACACACACACACACACACACACACTCACACTCACACACACGCCATTCTGATCTGAACGAAATCAGACTGTGATTGTAAAATGCCCTTAGGGAGAACGCAGTCACAGTGGTGCGATCATCGACACTGGACTGTCTTTCGCTCTGGTCCGATGAAACACGCTTCTACTGTATATCGCTTCTCAACTCTTAATGAGGAAGCCTGGAAATCTAGACGTCTCTTAGCGGCAGCCAATGCTTTTGCTATGCAGGTACGTCTAGAAACCAACCATAGGGCCTCAGTAGCTGTTCCCCCAGGTTTGGTCAGACCAATCACATTGCTCAGTCCTTATAGAGTTGCTGGATGTATACTAGCAGTAGCTTGGAGGCTACCTATTGCATGCAGAGGCAGTTTGAAAGACAACTGCTGATTACACGCCTTGGATTGAGCCTGGTCTATCGGTCATAGCCAGTCTACAGTGTATACTGTATATTTTGATGTTTTGATGAATGAGGTGAGGTCAATTAGCCTGGCTTTCGCGACCATCAAAGCAAGCTTAGTCTGGCCAATCTCACATACTAAACGCCTTCTCAAAGGCAGAATCAATGTTAAACTTGTTTAGCCCGCCTCCTTCACCTTGGAGTAAAAGCTTGTTTCTCATTGGTGCCTGAAATTCAGGCTAGAGGTCAATGTCTCTTTCACGAAATAAAAAAAAAAACAACATTCCACAATCACTTACAGGAAGTAAGCTCTATCCACACATAGCTCTGTGGGCACCCAGAACGGGGCTAAGTTATCAGCAGTCCACCGGAAGCTTCTAGTCTTATAGTGCTGCCACTCTCTCTGGTCAGCTGGCTCATTGGCCGATGTATTGCAGGTCCGGTTCTGCAGCACTAGCAGCAGTTTGGCTGTGGTGACGGAGAACATACAGTAGATGTCTGGCATATGGGTAAGAAATGGTTCTAGAATTAGAAGGGGGTCCTTATGCATAAAGCCTGCAGGTCGATAGCTGTGTAGTGAGTATGTTTGCTTTGTAAAGCTCCCTCCCGACACCCTGGCAATTTGTGCTAATACCCGAGAGTTTTAGCTCATGTGCTAATATGCTTGACTGCCAGTCCATGATGCTGCAAGTTGCCGGTTCGAGCCCGTATATACAGTACACACACACACACACACACACAACCAATATGTGTGCTGGGCTAGACCATGCTGGATAATGCAGGATACACAGGTAGAAGGACTTTAGGTAACATGCTTTTATATGGCTCTAGTTCCAAGGTTCCAAGGCATTGTGGGAGTGTCCAGTTGCTGTGCTGTGCTAATGTTCTGGCAGTGTTATAAGGGTTCTAATGTTATGCTGTAATAAGGCTCTAGCTCTGTGCTTTGACATGGTTCTGGCATTATGTTAAGGGTCCTATTTTGTTCTACAGTATGATAAGGTTTCTGATGTTCAGGGTCCAGTTCTATGCAGTAAGGTTCTGGCTCGGTTCTGTGGTTGTGGTATGTGTGGTAAGGTTCTGGCACTGTTCTATGATAAGGTTCTGGCTTGGTTCTGTGGTTGTGGTATGTGTGGTAAGGTTTTGGCACTGTTCTATGATAAGGTTCTGGCTCGGTTCTGTGGTTGTGGCATGTGTGGATCAACCAGGTGTGAGGGGAGGTGTGATCCACACTGATGACATCACTATGAATGATGACCTTTACGATGGGGCAGGTGTGACACTGGCGTGGTGTCGTCATGGCAATGTAAGGATGGTGGTGGTGTGTGGAAGGATGGAAAAGTACAGATAGAAGAAGGGCAGAAAAACAGGGGCATGAGAGACAGATAGAGAGAAATAATAAGAGGGAGAGAGAGAGAGAGAGAGAGAGAGAGAGAGAGAGAGAGAGATGTAAGGGAGAGAGAAAATGAGAATCAGAATAAAGGAGAAATAGGGCAAGGGAGAGAGAGACAGAGAGAAAGAGAGAAAGAGAGAGAGAGAGGGAGCAAGAGAGGGAAAAAAAGCTCCTTGTCTGAAAGATTACCTCCAAATGAAAGATCAGACAGGGGTGGGCAGAAGCACTGTCAGGGCTTATACCCTTTCACTCACACACCCACACACACACACACACACACACACACACACACACACACACATTGAAATGTAT
>JASCQY010012309.1:0-10428 GCA_030264315.1 Sardinella tawilis
TGTGTGTGTGTGTGTGTGTGTGTGTGTGTGTGTGTGTGTGTGTGTGTGTGTGAGTGTGTGTGTGTGTGTGTGTGAGCGAGGAAAGAAAATGAAGAGTCTGCTGTGCATGACGCCACTCACCTCATCTCCTTTGGATCCCTTCTGCCCCGCCATTCCCTGTCAGAGAGAGACAGACAGACAGAGAGAGACAGACAGACAGACAGAGAGAGAGAGAGCGAAAGAAAGAAAGAAAGAAAGAAAGAAAGAAAGAAAGAGTGGGGGAGAGAGAGAGGATGAGCAGTGGTTCGTCTTTCAGAGGCAGACTGTCTGGAGACAATCATGGCCAAGTGTGGATTAAATGTGGGTGGGAAGGAACGATTACCGCATTAACCCAAACCCACAACCAACCCTAACACATCTTGAACCAGGATTAAAAGTATTTGGCAAAAAATCACTGCAAAAAAGAGCAGAATTAAATTGTGGGTCCTTAAGGAAAAGATCAATTCCGTTCTGATAGACCTTTATTCCATAACATTTTTCGACCATGAACCCGCATCAATTAAATGCCTCTGAGTGCCTTACACTGTAGTCTCAGAATGCTAAGCCCTGGAGCGCTAGCAGAGCGGAGACCCTGTGAAGACTACGCTCCGCATGCTGAACAGCCACTGATATAAACCAGCGTGGCCGAGCAGCACGAAGGAGGTGATTCATTAGCCATCACAAACTAAAGCTTATGGTCTTTAATGGCTATAAAGCTGAGAAGGGAAGCAGATGGCGATTAGCGCATGGGTGTGAGAGGCGAGTGGTGGAGAGGAGAGGAGAGGAGAGGAGAGGAGAGGAGGCACTTACGGCCAGCCCAGGGGGTCCAGGAGGTCCCGTCGGACCAGCCGGTCCCACTACACCCTAAAGACACAAACACAAACACTTACAGTTACTATACAATGCAGAGCCTATTTAAGGTAAAGGAGGTAAAAATAAATAACCACAGGTGGGAAGTGGGAAGTGGGAAGTGGGACCTGATGGGAAAATAGTGCAAAAACAACCAAAAACAACACTGTTACAGTATCCTGCCCTGTCTTTCTCCTTAGACATTACCACTAAACACACATTTGCAGATGCGACAGACATGACATTTGTCAATGTAGCTATTTCACAATGTTATATTTGACGCCGCCTCCTCTTTACTGTAAGTCAATTTGCCCGACGACAACTTGACATATTAGTGTGCGCAATGCATGTCCAGGTGAGTCCAGGTACTGTACCTCATCTCCATTGGGCCCCTTCACACCCTCGGGTCCTGGTTCTCCCCTGTCTCCTTTCTCCCCGCTCTCTCCTGGTGGACCGATGAGGCCGATCAATCCACCATGGCCCTGGAGTAGAGGCAACAGACAAGAGTAAGTTAGTGGAAATCACAGATCACAGATATTATATATCAAAGCACCAGCAGCCAAGAATAACTCAATGCCCAGACCATAATAATTTCATGAATTCAAAAAGTGTGCTGGCTAGTTGCTAAGAGATATTGCTATTTTAAGGGTTCATTTCTGAACAACTCAAAGAGTCATCCCACTCCAATAAAGAACTTCACTTACTGATTGGTCAGAATTGGTCTGAGTGTTTCTAGTATCATACATCACACTGATATTGATGAGCCTAGCATTGCATTATGAAAGTTGAACCAAGTTCAATCAACTCCTTTGACGCCAGTGTAATGAAATCAGTGCCAACTAAGCACCGTGTACTGAGTCATGGCAAACAAGAGCAAGTCTGTTTGGTCCTTGCCCTTGGTCATTGTGTTCCATTGCCTTAGCATGTAAAATAGGTCTTTGCACAGAGTTCTGCCATCATGAGATGTCTTCATGTGACTCTGCCAAAAGTCCTTGGAAAGACATTTGAGCATGGTCCCAAACACATGATCAGCTAACCTTTTCACCCTTTTCTCCTGAATCTCCTTTCAGTCCGATCAATCCTGGTGGGCCCTGTGCAGAAAGGAAGAAAACAGTTTAATTACACAGAACACCGCTGCACAAATGACACAGTTAAATATCAATTGAAAATGCATGCACGCCACAGAATGGTGTGCCAAGCTTATGGTCTTTAGCATGAGATCCAGTTGAACTGTGGGGAGAAATATCGGCCCTTACCATTGGTCCAGGAGGTCCTGCTTGCCCAGGGGGCCCATTCAGCCCTTGCTCACCCTGTGGATGGAGCAAATCAATCAGACCGTTTCAGACGCCTTTTACAGTTTACACACAATTTCACAGCTCCTCCTAATCCACTACACTGACATTTCTGCAGTAAACATAAAGGATGAAGATGTTACTGTGACTAATCACCTGTGAGTGTGTGTGTGTGTGTGTGTGTGTGTGTGTGTGTGTGTGCGTGGGTGTGTGTGTGTGCGTGGGTGTGTGTGTGTGTGTGTGTGTGTGTGCTGTGTGTGTGTTCGAAGGCCAGTGACTCACAGCAGGGCCTGGGATTCCACGCAGTCCCTCTGGACCCAAGTTTCCTGGCTGTCCTTGAGGTCCTACTGGGCCAGTCTTCCCCGCCGGGCCCTCAGTACCAGCAGCTCCCTGGACCACACAGAGAGGGGAGAGGAGAGGGGTGGGGATGGGATGGAGGGGAGAGAAAAGGGTTGGAGAAGGAAGATTGAACTGGGATGTGAGCATTTCACTGATGCTCTGGCCTGGTATACATAAAATGACACAGTTAGTTCACATTAAGTCACATTAAGTCACATACAGTAACTGAGAATTTTAAGTGTTGTTGGACCGTTATACTGTAGCTTGGCTCGGACTTACTGTAGTACCTCACACTCAATATTAGACTGAGGTAGGCTACAGTATAGCGTCAGGGAGTGTGCATTGACAGAATTTTCAGTGGACCAATCAGCTAACAGAAATTGAAGGCAGAACCAATAAAGTAGGTTTAGAGGTTTACAGTAAGTTTAAGCAAAGTTCCAACCCACTGCAAAGTAACGGCAATGGCATGGCTATTGAGAGTATCCAAACTCTCCAAAGCAAGAGTCTTTTCTACCAGGCTAGGACTGCTGCCCAACACTACCCAATAGGCTACTGCCATGGGCATGTTTGAAGTTGTGGCAACAGATGAGACACAAATAGTTAGAAAAGATTACGGACAGGGTGGAACCCACACGACAGCATCATCTTTTCTCACCTTCCCTCCCTTCCGGCCTTGCTTCCCTTCTTTTCCTGCCGGACCTACGTGACCCTAATTGGCAGACAGAGAGAGCAATCAATATTGACATATTCTCATTTTACTCGCTCTCATTATTCAAACACCAAACACAAACACACTCTTTCACACACACACACACTCTTTCACACACACACTCTTTCACACACACACAAACACACACACACACACACACACACACACACACACACACACACGCACACACACACACACACAGACACACACACGCGCACACACACACACACACACACACACACACACACACACACACACAGAGTGTGAGAGACAGAAAACACTCTCCACTCACCCTCCTTCCTGGAGGCCCTGAGGGGCCAGGCTCTCCTGAGGCCCCTGGAGGACCCTGTGGAACAGACATCATAGCACAGTTAAAAAAACACACACACACACACACACAGCACACTCATTACACACACACACACACACACACACACACACACACATACATGAACATACACATACAGTACAGTTCACTCATTACACACACACACACACACACACACATACAGTACACATGGGCCACTCATACAGAACACAATTAAACACACACACACACACACACACATACAGTACACATGGGCCACTCATACAGAACAGTTCAACACACACACACCCACACAGCACTCCCATACCACTCACACAGAACAGTAGAACACACACCAATACAGCACCCCCATAGCCACTCACACAGAACATTAGAACACACACCAATACAGCACCCTCATAGCCATTCACTGAAGCAGTCAAACAGTCTGTGACCCCAGGTGTCATGGGGCGCTGCAGTGATCATGAGAACTTACCGCTTTCCCCTGGTCCCCATTATCCCCCTTCGCTCCTGGCCCACCATCAATGCCCTGAGACGGAGAGAAACAGACAGCCATTGCCAATTACACAGAGAGGAAAAACATGAGGGAGAGAGAAAAAGAAAGAGAGAGAGAGAGAGAGAGAGTGAGAGAGACAGGAAGGCATGAGAAGTTGAAGTGGAAAATAGAAAGTAAGAAAAGAAGATAGAAGAATACAAGAATGAAAGAAAGAAAGAAGGAAAGGCAGAAAGAAAGAAAGAGAAAGAAAGAAAGAAAGACTGGAGTAAAATGGAGTGTGACAGGCAGTGACTTAAAGTGCAGCGTATCCATGTCCTTATTCAGCATGCAGTCTCATTAGCGCAGCCTCACTCGCCTGCTGCACGTCTGCTTGCTAATGACCATATGGGTACTCACGTTGGCACCTGGCTCTCCAGGCGGGCCTGGGTCTCCAGGGAAACCAGTGGGACCCTGCAAAGGAACACAAGCTGATTAGGTGACTGGCGACACCAGGAAGGTACTGTAACAAACACACAGGAAGGTCCCTTCCATGGCTCACAGCTGGACAGGAGAAGAGGAGAACTAGAACACTAGAGAACACTAGAGAACTTTAGAGAACGAGAGAATGTGAATTGGAGAAAGGCAGGACTGGCTGAACTCACAAAGTTTCCTTTGGGTCCGTCGTCTCCTGGCTGGCCCCGGATTCCAGGGGGTCCGGCAGCCCCAGACGGGCCAGCGTCTCCCTTCTCCCCGAACTCGCCCTTGTCACCCTGATGGAGTGGAACAGACATTGAGTTCATCAATGTGAATTATTATGAAAGGATATAGACAGAAGACTAAAATAAATGAGAGAAAGAGAGCAAAAGAGAGAAAAGAAGAAGACATTAGAAGAAAAAGGAAGAAGAAGACATTAATTCTTACTGGAGGACCAGTGTCCCCAGGAGGTCCTGGGTTCCCTGCTTCTCCATCTTCACCCTGCCAGACAACCACACAGTGAGACACACACATTGTGTGGGTAAAGAAACACACACTTACTCACACACAGACACACACACACACACACACTCACACACACTCACACACACACACACACACACACACACCCACAGTACACACACACACAAACACACACTCACACACACACACACACCTACAGTATAGTACACACACACACACACACACACACACACACACACACACAAACAGTCTCTCTCTCACACACACACACACACACACACACAAACGCAGCCTGTGGGCATATAACCCCACAGATTCACCAGAGCAAACCCCTCACTTTACCTTTTCTCCCACAGCTCCAGGTTGGCCCACTCCCCCCGGCAATCCAGAAGACCCCTATTTAAAAACACACACACACACACACACACGCAAACACACACACATCACACACATACACACACATCACACACAGAACACATCAGAGTCATTCCTCATTCTACCTGCCCGTCCTCCTGCCCGTTGGCTGTAATCGCATCTCGTTTCCACCAGGTTGACCTGATTCCAAGTGACAAGCTGAGCTCAAAATACAGCTTCCCTTTTTTCATGCCTCCAGTCAAATAACATCAGGCTGCACTGTGCCTATACACACACACACACACACACACACACACACACTACCCACTATACAGCCACTGTACGCTTTGTGTGTTTCATTAGTTTGTGAATGCATACTGTACAGTAGGTTGAGTGTCAGTTGTTTGGCAGGATGGTATGAGGGGGTCATCTATACAGTCCATTTACAGCCGAGAGAGAGAGAGCACGCACATGTACCGTTCCTGTCAGTGCGTATAGATCACCTGTCTGTTTTTTTCCTCCTTCTTTCTTTTCCCTCCTTTTTTTTCTTCACCTCTCTCTATACCTTCACTCCACCTGTTTCTGCACATTACCATTCCATGACCTCTTGCTCTCTCACACTTCCCCTTCTCTCTCTCTCTCTCTCTCTCTCTCTTTCTTTCTCTCGCTCATCTGAGAGGTCGATGATTTGCCAGTGTGTCATCCATGGTTGTCAGCCGAACCAGGATTTAATAATTAAACTGGGGGGGGGGGGGTGGTGTTTGAGAGATCTCTCCATTAATAGAGGTAAATATAACTCTCTCGGCCCACTCTCTGGGAATGAGAGGCTAACGCTCCCTTAATCATTCATAGCGCGGCAAATATAACTCGCACAGTGGGATTATATTCTAATGCTGGTTAATAATTTACGGCTCAAAAAAATCAGATGAGGATCCGCGGGACAAAGGGAGAGAAAGGAAAAGAGGAGCTGAGGAACTGGGATGGAAAGGCGCTGTCGAGTCGCCCAATGAACCGATTGTGGGACACGGATGTGGGTTGCAGTAGGTGAACTGGCACCCACTCCGACTATGGAGAGGAGACAGAGGGAGAGGCAGAGTCTGTACCGCATTTTGAGGCTCACCATCTCGCTGTGCCCCAGCAGAACGAGTTGGGAGAACAGGCATGAAAAATACAGAGGAGATGAGTTCGACACTGCGCCCAATGGACCCCCGAGGAGGACCCAGGAGCGCAGCCGAATCTGGTGCTTAACATTCTCAATTTCCTCTCCAGCTCTTTCTCGTTCTCTCTTGTTCTCTCTCTCTCTCTTTCTCTCTCTCTCTCTCTCTCTCTCTCTCTCTCTCTCTCTCTCTCTGCTGCTGCTCTGCCCTTGAACCAGAGGTCTTCAGTAGCCGCTGGCTGGGCCAAAGGGCTCCTACCTCTGAACCGATGGATCCCTGAGGGCCTCTAGGTCCATGCTGTCCAGGAGGGCCCTGAGGAGAGAAACATGACAGACAGAGACAGAGAAAGGGAGAGAGAGAGAGAGAGAGAGAGAGAGAGAAAGAGAGAGAGAGAGAGTCAATAAGTCTCAGTCTCCCCATCTAAATCAATGCGTCTCTGAGTGCCAGTGATGAGACTAAGGGGACAGTAGCCTATTAGCCAAGCCCATTGTTTCGCTTCAGCTATTGTAACAGTGAACAGATGTTTTCAAAATCTAGAAAAAAAGGTTACAACACAATAGCACTTTTGAGCAAAGTACTCCACTCAAATAGTCCACCCACCCCATAAATCTTCAGCAACATTTCTATATTACTGTAAGCTGGCCTTTGGAGATGGTTCAAGGTTTTCTCAAAAACAGAGACAGTACAAAGTATCTAAACCCATTGTCCAACTGTTGGTAGGAAAAAAGGATGAGAAAAGTTAGAACAGCGATTAGCGAACTGGTAGCCAATGCTAACTGACAGCAGCCTGGCTGTTGTTACCAAGCTTGACTTGATCGTGACAGTTTATGCAGCGTCACAGGAAGTATGAGCGGCCCAGGCTAATTTGACAGGCAAATGAAACTGAAAGTGAGTTTCTGCACCCCATACAGTTAGCACTAGCTGCTAGTTCAATATTTTGTACAGAATGCATACAAGACAAGGGCATTATGGGATGTCTGTGTTTGCATGGAGACCTAGCATACAGTAGATGTTCCCCACACATATTTATGTAGCATAGAATGGTAAATGGGTTGTATTGTGAACTGAGTTAGCATTGCATGGTAGCCTACTGTAAATGGGATATACAGTACATGCACAGTAGGCGACTGTGTAATGATTATGTATTATGTCACATTTTGTTCCATTGGTTCTAGAACCATTGGTTCCATTGGTTCTAGTATTACACATCCAGTATTTCCACTGGGCCATTCTGACTCAAAAACTTTTCAGTCACTCACAACTGAAATGGCTACTTGCATTAATTTCCTACAATACAATTGTCTGCTACAAAGAATTTACTAGATTACTGTCTAAATGATTTCCATTAGAGATATGCAGACAAAGCTTCAATCCAAGTCAGGCCTGATCTGGAACCAGCCACTGTTGAAATTGCAGTTCTGGTGGTGACTGTTGTCATGGTGATAAAAATGTCGGCAGGCCATTAAGGCCCTCGCTGCGTTGCTTGTCTCTCCACGATGTCCTTTGTCACCACTAGGTCAGTCTTTAACCAGTGCCATCATGCTACTCACATACAGCAATATGCCAAAGCTTTGAGCTCTGAGTCACGGAGATGCAGGAAAGTGCTTCCTGTCAGTTGGGATGTACTATAAGCAGCGATAAATCAGCCTGGCCTCATCATGTCAGCTTGAGCTGGGGCTTGAGCAAGAAGTCTCTGTACCACGCCGCAGAACAGATATACTGGGGCTCTCTCTTACTCTTACTTTTACAATTAGATGGCCATTGACTATAGTGATGTGGTATGACTGCATTCACAGTTACTGTACAATACAGTGGGAAAGGAAATTCTGAAGTCCACATTAGTGGCAGCAAAATCCCGTGATCCTTAGCTTGCCGACATGCTTGAGACTTTCCCTTGGTGAGGTCTTTCGTTTTGTTTTTGTTCCGCGCGGATGCGCCCGGCCTAATCTGGTTGAGTGGCGAGCGAGCGAGTGAGCCAGCCATTGCAGATCTTGTTTCCTTTTTTTTTTTCTTGCACTGCCTTCACGCTCTACGTGCTGCTTTCCGAGGAGACTGTCGCCGCGGAGCGCGCTCATTAGACAGCCTGGGCTGGGCGTAATCAGATTAGCGGCTGTCACGCCGCCTTCCTCCTCAAAGCCACCGCACCTCGCTTCGCCGACTTCTTCCTGTCAAGCTCTCCTTTGAGAGCTTTCTCATGTACGGCTCCGTGGACGAGAGTTTGTGCCGACATAGACGGTCGAAGCTCACCCACCCCATCCCCCACCCCAAAGAGTACCACCACCACCACCCTGCCATCCCACCTCCATCGCTCTTGTTATCAGAAGGGATGCTCATCAGTGTCTCTCTCATGTCTGTTTTTTTTTTTTTTTTTTTTTTAAAACCATCAAGCTTTCATGCATGTTGTGGCTCTCTCAAACACACCACTAAAAGCTTTGATCTTTCTCGAGAGGGGAACATCTTCCCTAATTTGCCCGTCACATTTACAGAAGTGACTCCGTAATTCAGAAGTCTCCCTAAATAATTCTCTTGGGAATCACAATCGTTTCGTCAGAGTGAGTGATTTCGAACTGCGGCACAGATGAGTGCATGCACCGTGACAGCCTGCATGTGTGTGTGTGCAATGACTATCTGCACATACATGTATGTGTACATGGTGTGTGTGTGTGTGTGTGTGCCGTGTGCATATATTGTATGTGTGTGTGCCTGCTAAAGCCTCACCAGTGCTCCAACATGGCCAGTCTCGCCCTTCTCCCCAGAAGGTCCCGGTAAACCCTGCAAAGACACCAACACCACACTGATTCAGACACACTCCCTGTTGGAGACACACCATCCATACAGTAGCCTGCTATCATACATGTATATACATATAAATCATTTGGCTTTGGTAACAAGGTCAAATAATGTTAAGCTTTATTGGCATGAATTGCAACATTCGTGCCATTAAAGCTTCCAGTAACACTTTATTTTAATGTGTCGCTATTACAGTGTACCTACCTAATTAGGCACAGTGGTACAACCTGTGTAATAACATGTACTATCATGTACTAGTGTTGTACTTAGAGTACATTTTGTATTGGTGGTTACCTACATATAGTTGTTACATTGTAATACTGAGTGATTTTACAAAATTTTACCAATTTTCCTAAATTCTTCATCAGCGTAAAGGGCTGACCTGCTGGATGGGGTAAATCTGGTCATGATGGACCCACAAATACATAATGTAAATACAATGCTAGTACACGATAGTACATGTTGTTACACAGGCTGTACCACTGTACCTAATTAGGTATTTACACTGTAACAGCAACACATAAAGTAAAGTAAAGTGTTAACAAGCTTCCTTGAATTGAACCGAATGAACTGGTGTAAGATGGATGAAGGGCCACGAGGAAGAGACACGAGGCGTTCTCTCACCTGGAGTCCGTTGGGGCCCGTGCCCCCGTTAAACCCTCGCGCCCCCTCGTCACCCTTCTGCCCGTACATGCCCTGCTGGCCCCGCGGCCCTGGCTCGCCGTCAGCGCCCTGGCACAACACACATTCATTATTCATCAGTCCCACACGGCTGCTGCTAGCATTAGCAGAGAGATTAATCTTATTATCAGGCACAAGGACACACGCGGCACACGCATTACAGTATTTGCAGCATGAGAAAACAATGGCTACTTAATTGTTTGCAAATAAACAAACAACACCGGCAGACACAGGTAAAGGCACAAATAAATAGGTGCAGATACAAAAAGACACAGACACGTTTAGGAAATGAATAGCCCTTACTGCCAATCCTGGGGGTCCCACAGGCCCTTGAATTCCTACTGGTCCTGGTGGTCCCTGGAGGGTGGAGGGGTTTTTCAAAAAATTACACAAAAGTTATCAAAAGAAAGAAAGAAAGAAAGAAAGAAAGAAAGAAAGAAAGAAAGAAAGAAAGAAAGAAAGAAAGAAAAAGAAAGAAA
>JASCQY010012325.1:0-10426 GCA_030264315.1 Sardinella tawilis
CACACTGAGAAGAAAATGATATGCGTTTTCTTGAATAATACTTGGGCACAATGCAAATACATAAATATCAAAAAAAGGTGGTGTGTTCCTTTAAAAGTGCTTCACACATGCATTGTTGTCATATGGATACAAAAGCACACCAGCAATGGTACTGGGTGCCCTCCTAGATACAGTCTGATGCTCAGATGCTCAGACTCAGTACAGCATTTTTATATGTGAACAAATGACAATAGGCTAAACTAATCGATGAAAGCGTCAATAGATTCTGGGAAATTACGGAAATTTTCATACCCTCCGCAATTAATGTTCCCCCAAAATGAAATGTTTCTGTAGGATGAATTTTTGTCTTTATTCAGATTGAGACAAATGAAGGAGGGTGACGTTTGGAAAACAACAAAAGGGTTGCTTCATGCTCATTAATGCAGTATTGACGTGATGATTTAAACACTCAATAAAAGCTTTTTGAGAAAATAAAATACATTTGTAAATGGGAATAAAAACAATTTTGGCAATTCCCTCTTTGGAGCTTCCGCGACTGCAGTGGAGATAAGCCGTGGTGAAATGAGCATAACTCATGGACTCAAGGGGCTTATTGCTTTTCTAAAACGGTTACCACATTAACCCGTCATGATTTAATGAAAAGAAGACATAACGACGAGAAATGTAGCGAATTATTCATAGACAACAATTCCTCTACCAAGAAATATAGTTTGTCTAGCTGAACTGTTGCCAAGCAACGCACATTTGCAACCACTGTTTACTTTGCTATGTCGCAGCAATGTGGAACAAAATGCGGTCGGAGCCGTGCTTTATCTTGCGTTTTACAACGGCATGGAACGCGATTCAATCAATCGAGGGTCGGAACTACCAGTTTTAGAAAGGGGTATATTACAGTGTACTTAAAATGTTGTTTAATATACTGTATACCAGTACTGACATAACCAAGCGTAGCGTTTTATTTGTAAAGCTAGTCGCTATGTTGCAGAGTTAGAAAAGTGTGTGCCTCTTCAGTGGCACAAAAGCGCTTTTTTAAAAGATATTTTTGGGCTTTTATGTCTTTATTTTGATAGGACAGGATAGGGATCGAGAAATGACCACGGGTCGGACTCGAACCCAGATCCCCAGAATCATGGTATGGTGCCTTAGCCAACTGAGCGACGGCACTCCCCACAAAGGCGGTTTTTACTTTAAAGTTAAAATGTGGCTACATCACTCTGCTAATTAGCTACCTTGGCAGGCTGGCTGGAACCACAAATTTGTTTCACTTTTTCACAACTGACAGTAGCCTACTGGAATACGGTTCCAAATGGGCCGGCATTCCCCTTCAACGGAAATGTGCAGGAAATGTGTTGGAGTTGTACTGTAGACCTATATGTCCTGTTCGACTTCCAATGGTTACACCTCGCCTCCCCACCCAACCCCTCTTCGACACCTCTAATGAGTCTACACAATGTGCTGACCTTTACTCCTCCTCACATCATGCTACCCTTCCTCCTCATCATAGGCTCCATGTCCTCACTGACATTAGAAAAGTGGTTTTGGAAAAAAAAGATGTTAATTGAAGAACAGATGACGTCCTTTCTCAGTCTATCCATTTCCTGAGTCGCTCCGCTATCAGCGGGACGCAGCCTTTTCTTAGCTAATCTTGTGATTTTCTCCTGCTTTTGTGCTGTTCTCTTTGCTCCCCCTTGATGGTTCTCTTAATAATGTCTGGAGTTAAAATTGCCCACACTTGTGGCACACCGTATGATGGAGAACAAGTATTGATTTCAGCTGCAGGACAGAGGGCCCATCTCAGCATCCCACACCGCGGTCAGGGAGAGATTAAAGGCCTCACGGAGGCTCTGAGGGTACTTACTCACTGCTCTCTCCCATTGGGCTCCGAACACACAGAACAAGGACACACTTCCTATGGCCATCTTGGATTAACATGGCTTTTATACACGGAATGTCTATCGATTAAGAAATCTCAGGTAGATGAAAAGCACAGAGCCCTTTGCTAATAATCCGCTGAGAACAAAGAGGGCATGAAAGAAAAGTGGGCCAGCTTACCCGTTTTCTTTGTTCCTTTACAACCTCCTGATACCCAAAGCTTGTAAGAGACTCATAAATGCATAAAAGGGTCTCATTCAGTGACCTTCAAGCAGTTACATACATGCACAGTGGAGCACTCTAAAGTGCTATCTAGTGTTCTTTGCTACAAACAAAGAACATTTAAAAACCAAAAAAAAACAAAACAAGAAGCATAATGGCCATTGATGACAGCTATTGGACAATAAAGACACCTCCAGGTGAAAAAAAGTCACTGTCAAAGCACACCAAAGTATCTCACTTTCATCTGCACCGCTGTGAGCATTATTTACAACACTACGGCCAGGAGAAGCCAGTGGCGTCTCTGTAAATATTATTTACACTACTACGGTCTGGAGACCGGCACGCTGGGGTCACGCGGAGTCTCAGAGGGCCTCGGGGCTGTCAGCCTTTAGGTGCTTCACTATAATAGGGTCAGTAATGCCAGGCCGTCGCCACAATGGCCCGAGGATTCCATCCCTTTTGAGAGAGAGGACACATAATGACACTAACGTAAGCAGGTGGATAATGAGAATTCCTCTTCCTCTCCTGTGTGTGTGTGTGTGTGTGTGTGCGTGTGTGAGCGAGTGTGACTCTAAGACAGATTTAATGATTTGTCTTTATTATATTAGCAGAGGGGATTGTGATGTGGGGGTGTGTGAGCGCTAGCACCTGTGTGGGGGGGAGGTGCTAATAGGACCATATGGAGGATGAGGATGCTCTGAGTGTTTGTTTTTTCAAACAAGGACGACAGCCAGCTTCATTTCAAGCTTGATCAGTTTCCTTGTATTGTCACTGAAACTGAACCAATTCCTCTCTCTCTGCTTTGTTTCATTCATTCTTTCATTTCTCTCTCTCTCTCTCCCTCCCTCCTTCACTCACACACTCAACAATCTCTCTCTCTCTCTCGCTCTCTCTCTCTCTCTTTGACTGAGGTATGGATGCACCAGAGCTCCCATGTGTTTGACGTCAGGTCAGATATCCTTTGGCACCAATGGCAGCATGAGTAAATGGATTTTTCACTTGATGTATCTCATTCAGAGGTGCTGCTCTGCTCGTGTCTGATGGTACTGGGCAGACTATAGGATCAGGCCTCCTCACTGATTGCAGCCCCTGGAGGAGCGGTGAAGAGATCAAGTAAAGATTTCATGAATGACTTCTTGAATCGACCCATCCTCAGAGGAGAGGTATTTGCCAGTGTTCTTGCACATTGCAGTGGACCAAAGAACTACTGTGTGGTAATCTTTCACAAGTGGATACAAGCACCACATTCGGTATGCTCATTCCTCCGGGGCCATTCATTTAAAAACATTAGCCAATTGAATTTCAATATGGCTGTTTTCTTTTTTTTTTTCAGCTGTAACTAAATAATTCATTTCGCATTTTATCTGAGGGAAACAGAAGGTACAGAGAGGATGATGTCTGCTCTTATATCTAACCTGAGTATTTAATGAGTATTTAATGAGTATTTCAATACAGGTCAAATCAAATTGTCTGACTACTGCAGAACTTTCATGTAGGCTAAGGCCCAAAGTACATACATGGCGCAAACGCGTCATGAGAACTGTGTCATCATTGCGTCATACGTGAGTTTGTGCGTGCCTTCCAGATTTTGTGCACACGGATCAGGGCTTACTGCCCATAAGCAGATAAAATTATCTCATTAATATTTATTTGTGGAGTAATCCTGGATGTGTCCCAAGAGTTTGGGGTTAGCATTTGTGTTCATTATGGTCTTTACAGTAACTGGACGAAAATAGCTTGGTAGTGAAGGTTGAGGTTCAGTACGTTTCTGTGGTAAGCCACAGGACCCCGACACACATGTAGGCTACTAGAAAAAAGTATAGGTGTGATCGTGAGCATTGCGGTGTGCACTGTGTGTGTACTGTCTCCTTAGAGGTATTATTTCTAATATTAAGGAATCTTTCATTGATGTGACCATTTACAGTAGAACATAATTGCATATCTATTTATCGACCATTGGCACTTGAAAAAAAAAGCACAATCTGTGCTTTGGGTTTTTTCATTACATTGTTTTATTGGGATTTTATGAAAATGCCATCAGACAACACTTTGGAGCACTGTATGTGGCATCTGGTTTCCAGGGTGTTCCCAGCTAGCCAATTTGAGTGTGGAGGAGCTAGGCTCATAAAATAAATTCCTAATTAAATTGATTTTCGATTTAATCCTCGTGTTGAATTTAGTGTTTCATTTCCTTTGGAGAAATAAGCATTGATTTTAAATTTGATGGGAATTACATCTGCACTTTTACATCCTCTGTTCGGTAATAAAAGAATTTCATTTTTTGTCAATCTTTTCCCCTTTCTCTTTCACACTATTAAATCGACTTTACTCACGTTAACATACTGTACAGTATATTGCAAAAACACATCATTCAGCAAACTTGTACCTGTACAAGGTGTGTTAAAGCAACACGCCACCATTTGTGGAAATATATTCATTTTCCATCTCCCCTCAAGTTAATTAATTGAGCCATACCTTTCTCCTGTTCATCCAGTCCTTCTCCAGTCTGGCAATACCAATTTCAGATCCAAATTAGCATGTATCATTGAGTCGAATTGGACCGTTAGCACCTCGCCTGGTCTAATCTGCTTCAATGATAAATGTTAGCTTGGAGCTTAAATAGGTATAGCCAGACTGAGAGAAGGACTGGGTGAACAGGAGAAAGGTATGGCTCAATTAATTAACTCGAGAGGAGATGGAAAATGAATATATTTCCACAAATGGTGGCGTGTTGCGTTAACACACCTTGAAAGCTATGGCTCAATTAATTAACTCAAGGGGAAAAATATATTTAAACATACTTTAAACATATAAAATATATTTCCACAAATGGTGCCGTGTTGCTTTAACATACTGTACTGTACAGTGCACGCCACTAATTGGTATGTACTGTACAGCCTTCCTCACAACCTCAGGTGTTGGGTGATCCACAGGTTGACTGGAGTGGCAGTACAGGGACTGAATGAAAAACCACTCCATTAGCAGTTCTGTCCAAAGCCAAGTCTGCGGCAGTGGATATTCTATATTCTCCTGCCCCACTCCCCGTTGCCCTAATGCCCCTGTGGAATTCTGTGCTGCACTTCTGAAGCCCTGTGATCTGGGAGTCTAGCTGTCGACCTAACTGTCTGGGTCTCTCAGTGTGACTCAATGGTGCAAAGGGATTGTGTGATGCACTGTCCTGTGTGTCATGCACTGTGGTATTGTGGAAACACAATATAGCTAAACAATGTACTGTACTCATGTCATTTATTACAAGCCTGTTAAGAATGCTGAAGCATGTTCCACTGACTTTGAATGCAGCTTCCCAGCATACAGAGACCTGATGCTCTTACTACCATATCAAACCAGCGTTGTGAGCCACATCTGTAGGCTACAGTAATGTGTTACTCTGTGAGTGGACCTGAAGTTCCTTTCAGGATATCCTGTTGGCACTTACTTAACCACCTGGACCAGCAGACAAGGATTCAATGAAAGTGGTCACATGCATCACATGCATACAAGTACTGGGTGTAAAAACTGCATTGAAGTTGTGTCTGTTTGACAGCCTATTTTGTGTATAAATGGGGGGAAGGGGGCGGTGAGGTGCATATAGTGCAGGAAGGAAGGAATTGGTGTGTGTGGGGGCGTTAAAGGGGAACACCGGCGCATCCCAACCAACATTCCAGTGGAAGCAGTGGTCGAGTACAATGAGCTGACAAAAAATGAGCCGAAACAATGCTACCTGAACGGAGTTATGACGGTTTTAGCGAAGCAGCAAAATAGCGTAGCAATGCGGACACGCTTCTAACGTAAAAGGTACGTAAACTGCCTGTCCTCATTGCTGCCCTATACCACTATAATTCCATGAAGGTTGCATCGTTTTGGCTTATTTTTTGGCAGCTCAATGGACTCGATCACTGCTTCCACTGGAATGTAGGTTGGAATGCGCCAGCATTCTCCTTTAAGGGCTGCGTAGAGATGGGGAGGGCGGTGATTTAAGGTGATGAGGTGATGAGGTGTGGAGAAAGGGCAAGAGCAAGGTGGCTTGTGATGTGGACAATAGCTTCCATTATCCTTTGATGTGTCCGGAGTCTTCCTTTATGATGACACCAACAAACAAACAGAAAAACAGAAGGCCCTTTTAAATTAAACCCATTTCAGTCAGAAGTACTTTGCTATCGCTTGTCTATTAGCTAAACAAGCCAATTGAGTGCCTGTTCTATCAGGAAGTAACGTGACTGGCTGAGCTACGTGATGAGATCATCACTTGTTGTTTCGGACAATTTCATGAATATACAGACCCCGGCTGGTGATAACAAAAGTACTTCTGACTGAAATGGGAATAGCATAGCGTATCATAACAAACATCTGAGAAATTAACGTATTTACTGGCTGCATTCCGGTGCCCCGACCTCTCTGTTACATGGAGACGGGCGATTCCAATAACTCTGTCCAGATGCGACTTCGGTGGAAAGTGAAACGGCTGAGAAGTAACGTTATTTTGTCCCTGAAATAAGTTTCAAAACGTGAAAACGGCACCTATCCTATAAAGCTATCAGAAAAAGAAACAGTCTGATTTCTTATTCAAGTGTGGTTGAGCAAAATATAATTCAGTTCATCATTTTTTCGGTTTATATTATCAAATCAAAATACAGTACAAAAGAATCAGGCCTTCCATATTTGTATCAAAGAACAATAAACACAAGATTGTCGAACATGAAACACAAAGGGAGGTCTTGTAGGGTGTAGCCTATAGCCTATATATTACATGGCACAGCCTCCTGTACATCCATGACACCGTCAAAACACTGACTGGCAAAATACTGAATAATGAATAATACCTGACCGACCTTGAATTTTCATCATCTGTGACTTTTCTCTGCGTCATTATCATTTATTGTGCAGCTGGCCGCTCAAACTCAAGCGAATGCATGGTCAGGTGATATGGCAAAACAACATGTTTGCAGTGAGGGAACATGACATGTTTTGTTGAAGGACTGGAAGTCGTTTGTAAAGGGATGGCAGGTTGATTGTGTGGTGTTTTGTTGGATTGCTGGTGCCTGATTGGATTAACCTTGGATGGTTTCTCAGCTCGTGGCTGGGTCCTCCCCCTCGGGCTGATTCGGAGATTAAGCCATCCCCGGCCCCTCCAGTGGAGATGGGCGGCTGCTGCTTTGGCTGGGTTCATAAAGGGCAGAGGCCCTCCAGAGCTCCTCACGGATGCCTGCTTTATCCTCAACTACTGCCACAGAAACACTTCAAATTTCATCTACGTATGTTATCCTTGGCCTAAAGGGATCAGTACTTGTCAGGGCAAGATTAGTTCAAGGAAAACAGCTATTTATTTGTTCGTTTACGGACTTGGACTTATTGAAAGTCTCTGTATTTGTAAGGGCATGTGGTACCAAGTCATACAGCTGCTAGAAGACCAACAGTACACATATTTATACACAGAATCGCTTTTGCATGTCATTTAGTACTTAATCACTGCTTTGCTGCATGCTTCAGTGACCACATTTCCATCTAACAAGCCCTTCAATGGTCTGCAATCCACTTGCCAGTGAGTTTAAATCAGCACGGGCGAATACCTCTGTGCTCACACACCTAACATGTACAGATGTTACAGAAACAAGTGTTTATAGTATATGTAGACAGACAGATGGATAAATAGATAGATAGATAGATAGATAGATAGATAGATAGATGCAATGACATGAAGTTGCTTCACCCAAGAAAGTAGCAAAAAGCACAAACGCAATCATCCACCACTCATTCTGGGGACGTGCTCCAATTACAGGCATCATCAGAGGAGGGAGAGGCAGCCCTAAACCAGCAGAATACAGTAGACTACAGTAAACAAACCTGACAACACAATTCCCATCTCCTCCTCTGGATTATTTATAAAGTCTTGTCTTGGGTTTGTTGTTGCTGTTGTGCTGCTTAAATGCTTGCTTTGCTGCTTATGCAAGTTTTAGCAGTGTCATCTTCACGCCAAGATATAGTGAGACGGTTGGGCAAGTGTGAAATCATTACGACATCACTCTCAGCACAAAAAAGTTCTATTTGCTATACTTTAGTTTTCCTTATTTTGAACATTGGTGCGCACACACACACACACAGACATGCGCACAAACACACACACACTTACACATACATTTCAGCATTCATCTTGAAGTATTATATACCCAGAGAGCTCAGAGTCCATTGTCGGAAGCGCTCCACAAGCTCTTAATAAAGAGCAAGTGCGATAATCAATGAGGTGCTTAAGATGCAATTAGCTCCACCTGCCATGTACTCCAACACGTCCCAGCCCTGTAATTACTGTAGGCCTTGCTCTTTGAGTGGATGGGAGCTATGCAAGATGGGATAGAAAAACAAAGTACGCAGATTACTGTCAACAGGTTTTACTCATAGGATGCTTTTACTTTCTTTCTTTTTTTAGAGTGAAGTTTCTCAGCTGTGGAGTTCTGTACATTTTTAACTTTCTACTATTTAAAGAATGTCCTTTATCAATATAAGTATTATAATATATAATATAATATAATAATATAATATAATATTATCAATATTTTCCTGGCTCAAGAGGGTCTTGACTTGTGGAAATATAGATCAATATTCTCGGCCTCTTTCACACACACTCCTCTTTCAATGATGTATTTAACCGCCGCTCGTCTGTTCTTCTCTCCTCTTCATCAGCATTCATACATCACTGAGCTCATCATCTCCTCTGTCGCTCCTGCTCATCCTCATCCTCATCTTCCTCTCATCTCACATCATTCCACTCATCAGCGTCACTTGTGACCTCTGTCCACCTTTGCGTCTCGGCGCTGGAGCGTCTGACGTCTTTCCAGCCCCGCCACCACCGACCCTGTAATATGCCAACCACGTTAATTGAGTTCCAGAGGCTGCTGGTGTCACCAGCATCTGCTTGGTGTTCAGTGGATGTGCCACGTTTGGCGGCGTTGCTCACTGAAGACGGAGCTGTCAAGGCTGGTTAGCGCACAAGCGATCACTGGCTCCAGCACTCATCGCTGACTCTGTTTCTCCATCTCTGAACACCGCATCCAGATTGACCCCGCTGATGAGATGGGGGCCAGCATTCCCCATGTGAGCATTTACGTGTTTGGTGCTCACTGCCACAAACAGGAGAAACTGAAGATGCAAAGAAACCTGACAATTAAGGACATCCATTTATCACTGCATTTGGTCAATAAAACTCAGGCTGTTTCCAATCATAAGCAGTTTGTAGCATATAGGAACAGTAGTACAGCGTTCCTGTTTGCATAGGAATTTGAGTATTTTGCAGACCTCACACTCATAGAGAATATATGAAGAGAATATATGGTCCTTGTGTTCCAGTAACATTGTGCGTACATTACAGTAATAGCAAGCGTAGTATGTTGCGCAGTTTAAAAGAATGTAGCCTAATTGTATAAACTATGTATTTACTGTACTGTATGTAGCCTAACTATGTATGTTTCTGATTCCAACCTGTTTTTACATACTGCAGGTCTATTCATACAAGAACAACAGTGCATTTCCCGCCTGTCAATGAGAAAGAATGGAAAATGTTGGAGTCACATCTGGGCTGCATAAAGCGTAAAGCAGGTTAGCCAATCTGGGCAGAATAAAGCAGCAATACTGTAGGTTACCCTCCACCAGGGTTCACAAAAGGCACCTCCGTGTCTGTATGGGAGAAGGAAACACAATAAGATCAATAAATGGACAGAATCCAGAGTTTTGTTTGTCTTCATTTGGATGCAAATGAAGATCCCACCTCCATGTTGGGTCAGCTCTTTCATTCCCTTCTCCTCAAAGCCCCAGGCTAACAATGCTAATTCTCATGAGGCCCATGATTAGTGAAGCACTTAGGAGGGTAGGACACCTTTTTGGTGTGTGTATGTGTGTGTGTGTTTGTATGTGCATGTGTGTGTGTGTTTGTGGTGTGTGTGTGTGTGTGTGTGTGTCTGTGACTGTGTTTGTTTGAAGGTGTCTGAAAGGCTTTGCGCTGGATGGCGTTGATCTGGCTGCTCACTGGAAGCAACAGATGAAAGACACAATGGCGAAGGGCCACAGGATGAGCTCTATGCCCCATTGTGACCAGGATATGGACACCGGTGTGCATCTTACACGCTTGGGCGGCTGCTGTGATGTCCTTTCAGACAGCTGTGTGTCATGTCACATTTTACACAACTCAATTCTCTATACTGACTGAAATTGCAGCATGTATTATTGTGCTTAGTGAAGTGTGAACATTCACCCTAACAGACACAGATACACACACACACACACACAAACACACACACACACACACACACACACACACACACATACACACACACACACACACACA
>JASCQY010012397.1:0-10423 GCA_030264315.1 Sardinella tawilis
CGGGGGGGGGGGGGTGGTGAAACCTTGAGACAGTCCTTGCTCGAAGGAATAAAAAAAAACTCTTGCCAGATGGGTCAAACCACTTCACTGAAAATTCTGAGGCAACATGCCCCTTGCTATACTTCTTCATACAAACACCACCACAACATAACGCCGAAAGATCACTTCACACGGCACTGCTGTACTGAAAGGGGTTCATCAAGTTCAACAAGTGCTCAGAGATTAAGTGATGCCTTTTCCGAACTGTCATTTGCAATAATAAAGGACATCACATGAAAGACTAACAGAAAAAAAAAGGTAGGAATGACACTTCATTTCCTCGGTTCGACCTCTATTCCATCACTGAGGTAAAATCCATTAATCACTGACTAACACCGGAGAGAAAATTAAAGTCACATATGAGTGACACTTCACTTATTTTTCAACTTGACTACGGTGGGCAAAATCAGCGTTATGAACTCATTAGTGGCCCCAATTTAAATTGTGGACAAAGTGTAGAGCTTGTCAACAAACAAACAAACAAACAAGCCAAGGTCTCATTCATGAGGCACATGCATTATGGGGCATGTGGGACCATGAGGCTGACTGATGAGTCAGTCTTTGCGGTTAAGGGATTTCCCATGGTGTTAAATTAGACATTGCCTCGTTATTTAGTTGGTTTTGGATAGACTCCAGAAGAGCTCGGCAAACACACACACACACACACATACCATTTCTGCAGCATGAAGCGCGAGTCCCGGCCATGCACACACAGACACAGACACACGCACACATACAGTACACACACATACACACATACACACACACATTCCAGACAAGCTCAGCGAACTCCATATCCAGTGGAGCTCAGGAGACACCATGTAGTGCGAGCCCCAGCCCTACACACAGTCTCATATATACATATTCATACATAATCACACACACACACACACACACTCTTCCTCACCCCCGGGTTCCAGAAGAGCTCTGCAAACACCACCATGTCTGCGGCGTGGAGTGTGAGGCCCATGTTGGCAGCTGTGATGGAGAGCACGGCCACGCAGCTCTTCTCGGAGAACTGGAACTGCTCACACAGCTGCTGCCGCTCTGCCGACGGCGTGGAACCGTCGATACGGATGTAATTCACACCCTGCGCCAGGTAGAACAGGTGAAGGAACGTGTGAGGAACAAGCTCAAGAAGTTCTACTGTACTGTACAATTCCTTCTCTGCTCTATTCGGCTCGGTGCTGCTCGCCGGTTCTCTCTCACCTTCTCCCCGAGCTCCTTTGTTATGCTGTCCAGCACCAACCTGTGATGCGCAAAGACCAGAAACTTCTCCCGACCACACTCCAGCATGTCCATGATGTACTCCCTGAGCAGAGACACGATCAGCCATGTTTCAAACTCACAGAGTGTCAGCTTTGTTGCTGCCGTCATAAGAGTTGAGTTGTAAAGTACAGTACAGTGCAGTATATACACGTTTTCCATTTGCAATTAAGAAAAGCTCAAGGGAGTTCACGAAACATCAGTGTCATCGTTAGTTGAGCTGTCATAACATTGTCACGTTCGGAATGTGTGGCTTATCAAAACAACCACCTATAGTATAGCATGTATGTCTGGTCTGCTGTGCAACCCTTGACAGAGTTTTATTTATGTATGATAAACAAACAGAGACGAGCACTGCATTATCGTTGTTTTTTCGACTTAAATAAACTCACATAATGGCTCGGATCTTGGCCTCCGCCGTGTGGTTAAAATAAACCAGTAGAGCTTCTTTCTCTTTCATCTTCTGAGGGTTCAAAGCACATCAAAACATAAGTATATCAGTATTATTGTTTTATCTGTGTGCACACACAAACAAACAAAACTCACACTGCTCTGTGTGCACAGACAGAAGCCGTGTGGCATGAATTATGCAAAAGGTAACAAACACATTCACTCACACAACAGTAAAAACCCATGTTTACGAGGAAACAGATTTTATACTTCTGCTTCTGAAAATAATTCTGGGAATGTTTTTATTCCTCATCTCAAATGAATGTATTTTATTAGTTTTTTTTATTCATGGGCTTTTGTAGCCTTTACTGGTAGGACAAGAGAGTGGATAGAAAGGGAAGGAGAGAGAGAGAGAGAGAGAGAGAGAGAGAGAGAGAGAGAGAGAGAGAGAGATGAGGTGGGATGGGTAGATGACCGCAGGCTGAATTTGAACCTGGGTCCCCGTGGACACCTGGACCTGAACATGGTTTGAACTCTGTAGCCGCATCAGTAGATGTGTTAGAAAGAGACTTTGTTCAACACATAATGAACCATTTGACTGAAAGTGACTGCGAAACTGATAAACCTAAAAATGGTGCCTTGTTTCTGCCATAAAGCAAAAAAGATTATCTCAATATGAGATTGAGCTTGGTCTGGATAACTAGCCATAATCTCCAAACTTCTCTGTGGTGGAATCAATGAATGTAGATCATAATGCCTGTTAGTTGTTTCTCGATTTTAGTTTTGGGTGTAAAGCCCACCTCTATCGCGTCACAGATAAAAAGCCTGCTATTGATTGGTTCTCCATCTCAGGCAGACAATATGGTGGCCATACTGTATACTAAGCCGCAGAGGGAAATCAAATCTGTTGCCGATCAGAATTGGTTTTCCCAGGCCACTGCCTCCTACCTCCTACCAACAGTGCAACCATTTCACCCTTTATTAAGCCCACTCATGCCCAGTCTATGTGGTGGTCCAGTAGCTTACGTTATGGCCTCCTTTGGCCAGGTCCTTGGCAGCGGCGGACAGCGCGGCTTTGGTGCGGGCGTTGATGCCGTCGGTGGTGACGATGACCACCTTGCGCTGCTTGCCGGGCAGCTGGGAGAGAACCTCGCTCTTGAGGCGCCGCAGCATCAGGCTCTCCCCCAGCAGCAGACGCAGCTCCGTCAGGTTGGACGAACCCGAGTAGTCCCAGCCCCACGCATGCTGAGACGGGATGGATGGAGGGATAGATAGATAGATCAATAGATAGATAGATAGATACAGTAGATAGATGGAGATAGATAGAGAGAGAGAGAGAGAAAGACGGAGAGAAAGATCATTTTATGCACCCTTGAATGAGGTGGTGCAGCCCATCTCACCAAGAAAAAGAGTTTAAGAGACACACAGCAAATAAACAAAGCTACTTTTTTTTACAATAAAGTTACTTAGATATTTAATCGCTTTGTAGTTTTTGGTGTAGGTCACTCTCAGCCTGTGACTGAAGGAGACAGGCCCTACCTGTTTAGCGCCACAGTAGCGCACCCCAAAATCGTGGAAGCGCGGGAAAAGTGTGGGGCGCACTGCAAGGATCTGGGTGTAGAGTTCTGAGGGGCGGGACATGGCAGGGGTCCCCGACAGCAGAATCACCCTCTTGGCCGCCTGTCAGAGCAGCACATCCAATCAGGAAAGAGTGAACAAACCGTCCCAACTTAACTGCGACTGCAACAATATTATGTGCATCCACTCATACAGTATATCCATGCATTATTAAATCATCACCAAATCTGAATACGAGTCTCTACATAGGGAGTCTTTGATGGCAAATCTTCAAAAAAAAAATATATAAAAAAAAGTCATGACCTCACAGTAAGCTTTTCTTTAATCGCTGCTTGTACTTCATCATTATTCATTACAGGCTGATGAGATCATGATGGAGTGGCCGACAGGGCGAAAACTACTTTTGCCACCAAACTTTGTCCTTCTCACCTCTGATGAATAGCAAACAGCGCTTTGATTTGTTTCTCGACCGTAATTAGGGTATGCAAATGGCCGTTTGAAAGATCAATTCTTCGGCAAGGCTCTGTAGCAGACGTGCTGGATCAGTTAAGCCATAAAAGCCTATTTATAGCTCGCTCATAATGATTTAGCATTCACGGCTGACAGCCAGCTTCAAGAGTTGTTAGAGGCTCTAAGTAGGGACTATAAATCATATCATCAGAATAATTCAGCTCACGAGGGGCTTGGAGCCATCATGGATCACTAAAGGTCAGAGTAACGACACTGGCACTAACAACATGAAGTCGCTCGCTATTGACCGAGACCTATTTTATCTCCTGCCTCCGAGATAAACGGCTTACTCCACCACCCTGGAAGACTTGATGGAGAGATAGAGGAAAAGGGAGAGAGGGAAAGAGCGACAGAGAGAAAGAGAGAGAGAGAGTATATGCTAGAGAGTAAAAGAGAGGGAAAGTCCATGTTGGAAAAAGAGAGAGAGAGCGCACTAGAAAGGAGGAGAGAAAGCCAGATGGAGGAGGAGAGGATGAAGATGGACAGATCAGGCGTGACGGCCCTGGAGGTGTGTAAGGACCTTGCCCAAAGGCTTTCGGGGAGCAGAGCAGCTTGTTTTGAAGCAAGTGGAGGGCTTAGCCCTCGGAAAGTTCATCTGACTGTGAGCCAGGCTGCCTATGTCTGTGTGTGTGTGTGTGTGTGTGCGTGTGCGTGTGTGCATGTGTGTGTGTGCATGTGTGTGTGTGTGTGTGCGTGTGTGTGTGTGTGTGTGGTACACATTCGGACGTTCCAGCACATGCTAGCTGACAACTCAGTGGAAATCAAACTCATGAGAGAGCGCAGCTCTCGGAAAGATTCAAGTTTCATGTGCTGTATGCATCACATTATTACAGGCCTGTTGATTAAGTTAACTGTGAGTATGGGGAGAGAGGGTGCCGTACCTTTAACAGAGGCAGGGCAGCTCGACAGCGAGCGGTCTTCATGTTCTTCAGGAAGTGTGACTCATCCTGTGGAAAGACGAAAAAAAACACACACACACACACTTAGATACACACTGAGATTCCCTTCACAAGATGTTTTGACTTCAGGAGACTTAAAGAATTCACTTCTGGAAACAGCTGGATGGGTTTTTCACTCACAACAACAACTAAATGCCACAGTACTAACCCTACTTACACAGCAAAATTTCACCTTGGAAAATTGGTTCTACAGTTCTAGAGATAGAGGTAAGAAGACTGTTTACAACACTGCAGTTCTAGAAGTGGAGTGTACTTTAGAACAGACAGAGCAGCCTGTTCACTGTTCAGCAGAGAAGAGAAGAGAAGAGAAGAGAAGAGGAGAGAAGAGAAGAGGAGAGAGGAGATAAGAGGAGAAGAGAGGAGAAGAGAAGAAAAGAGAGGAGATGAGAGGAGAAGAGAAGAGAAGAGAAGAGAAGAGAAGAGAAGAGAAGAGAAGAGAAGAGAAGAGAAGAGAGGAGAAGAGAGAGGCAGTGCAGAGGGGGGCAGAGCGGCTCATGTTTGCCTTGTTTGCTGGATCAGGCGGCAGAGTGATGCACCGTGCTGACAGACTAGTCAGGAAGTAGAGGAAACACACTTGCTATCCCTCTCTCTCGCTTCCACGCACTCACTCACTCACTCACTCACACACACACACACACACACACACACACATTTGACAGGTCGTGTTGTGACTCACCATGCGCAATAACACACACTCTCTCACACACACACACACACACACACACACACACACACACACACACACACACAGTGATGACAGAGTGGGTCAGTGACCTGTCTCTCAAGATAAGCACTTTGAAAAGGGCATGAACACAAATGATCAACACACACTGTCATATTTGGAACCACACACAGACATGAAAATACACTCATTTGGCAGATATATGTATGTGTATGTGTGTGTGTGTGTGTGTGTGTGTGTGTGTGTTTGGAGGGGGGGGGGTTGTGCAAGTCTATGTATGTCTTGTCAGAAATTGACCATTTATTCTCCATAAAAAAAATATTCCTCATATATCGGCTATAACAGCATGATAACATGACATGACCTGCGCTGACTATTGATGAGTGTTGCTGTCAACCTATGGATGTCTCCCTATTAGATAAAAATAGTTCCTTTCAGTTTCAACGGCTACTATCGTTGTTACGGATACCATTCATAAGCGCATTGGTATGGAACGGTGATTAAATTTTTTTTCCGGGGTGACATGTTATACGGAATTTATGGCCACCCCATCAGCCAATCAGAGCAGAGAATTCCATTGTTAAGGCAGATAATCATAAATATTTGTATGTAGGCAAGTGAGTGAATATGCAGAGAGTATGTGCGTGTGTGCGTTAATGCATGCGTGTGTGTATACGGGAAGAGTGTGTGTGTGCATTTGTGCAGGCGTGTAGGCATGTATACTGGTTCGTATGTGCGTGTGTGTGTGTGTGTGTGTTCTACATACATATGTGTGTATGCATGAACCTGTGTGCACGTTTGTGTAGACGAGTGGGCATGCATGCAGGTGTGTGCATGAGTGCGTGTGTGTGTGTGTGTGAGAGAGATGCCCTGCCTCTGACCATGATGAGCACATTGAAGGGCTCTGCGGGCTTCTGCTTGTCCACTTTGCTCAGGAGGTCGTAGCTGACAATGTTGACCAGGCCCCCGCGCAGGCTGTCCCGCCCCGTCACCACCACATTCACACTGTCAGCCCCCACCGACGGCAGCCATCGCCGGAAGGCCTGCAGGGAGGGGAGGGCAGGGCAGGAGGGAGAGAGAGAGAGAGAAAGAGAGAGAGAGAGAGAGAGAGAGAGAGAGAGAGAGAAGAGGGGGAGGAGGAAGAGAGATGGACAGAATGAATGGAGGGATGGGCAGAGAGGAGACAGGGAGGAAAGAGAGAGATGGGGGTAAGGAAGAGAGGAGGATAGAGGGAGGGAAGGAAAGAACAGGAGAGAAGAATACAGAGAAGGAGAGAGGAAAAAGGGGGAGGGAGAGAGAAACAGATAGAAACGAGGGATAAGTGTAGAAAAAAAGGCAGATAAGGAAAAACATAGAATAGGAAGAGCGAGAGGGAGGAGGACAAAAAACAACAGGGAAAGGCAGTGAGCGAGGGATCAGAGAAAGGAAAACAGAAAGGACAGAACAACCATAACAGTAAAAGCATCAGAGAGAAATACAGAGGTGGGGGGAGAGACAGAAAAAAAAACAACAAAAGAAAAATGCAAAGAGAAAGCAAAATAAAAAGAGGATAGAGAGGAACGAGAAGGAAAGAAATAACGAAATAAAGAGAAGGAAAGGAATGATGGAGAAATGAGAAGGAATCATGACAGGGCCGAAACGTATCAAAGGAACAGGAAATGGACAAACAGACAAGACAGGTAGAGAGACAAATGGACAGACAGATAGAGGGTGTTTAATGACCACGTGACAAAGCTCACACGTGAGCATAAAACTCCCTCACAAACGCCAAAGCAATTTCAAGCACTCAGACACACGCGTCTGTCAGCTCTGTGTCTTTTTTTGTTTTGTTTTGTTTTTTTTTACCAGAAAGCATTAGGCGTAAAACACACAGCTAAAGTGTGTTTGGATTCCACAGATAAACAGTTAGAATGAGCAGTCTGAATTAACACAACACTGAATCCTGTAGATGTTATCTTGGCCAGCTGAAACAGGCTGTCTCCACAGCAAACAGTGACCGTAAATAACTCTAGAACGTGACTCAGAGCTCAAGAAGGTAGCGAACAGCGGCACTCGACTGACTGAAGGACTCAAGCAACACCAACGTCTAACACAGGAGTGAAAGAGAGACGCTGAAAACAAACAAAGAAAGAAAACAAACAAACAAAATAAATCTTACTGTAAAACAGCAGCAGTTTTTGCTCTAAAACTAGCATGCTAGCTTGCTCCATTACGAGGCATACAGAACCTACCATAGAGGAGTGGGCACTTAAAAGTTTGCAGCCATACTAACAAGCATCATTTGACAGTATAGTAGGCTGCATCAAAAGTTCTTCTGACATTTTAACAAGGGTGAGGAAGGATCACAGAACTATAAAGCATAGATCTGCCTGGGTGGTTGGTAGGGAAGACAGACGTGACCTTCATATGACCTACATACCATCAGAATGAAATCAAAGTCCATCTCAAAACTAGTTTTCTGGGGGCGCCGTGGCTCAGTGGGCCAGTGTGCCCTATCATGAATCCGGGGACCCTGGTTCGAGTCCGACCCGAGGTCATTTCCCGATCCCTCCCCTTCTCTCTCTCCCCACTCATTTACTGTCGGTCTCTACTGTCCTATCCGAATAAAGGCTACAAAAAGCCCAAAAAAACTTAAAAAAAAAAAAAAAAAAAAAAAAGGTTTTCTGATGAGCAGTCTTCAAAAAGGGGGTTGTAATAGCAGCATGCTGGTGCTCCGCTTTAATACGCAGACACAGTGGGGGGCAGAGCACAGCACACTTGGGATGTTGCATTGCATGGCCTAACAGAGCGCTAGGAAAAGCACCACACCAGGACTCAGGTTCCTGTGATCTCTGCCTGCCCGTAAAGTACAACCGACAGAGCACACTCAGAAGGAGGGCAGTGTTCTGACTAACAAGGCTTGTGTGTGTGTGTGGTGTGTGCGTGGCCCTGTCAGCAAGAACCTTTGTGTGTGTGTGTGTGTGTGTGTGTGTGTGTGTTTATGCTTGTGTACAAGTGTGTGTGTACCCACAGCTGTATGTCAATGTGTGCACATGTTGTGTACAGTATGTGTGTGTGTGTGTGTGTGTGTGTCTGAATGTGCATATATTGTAAGCATGTACTTCCAAGTGTGTGTGTGTGTGTGTGTGTGTGTGTGTGTGTGTGTGTGCGTGCGCGTGTGTCTATTTGACTGTGACCATAGAGGCTTCGCTGAGGGACCTCGTTAGACCTAGTCAGAACACACCATACAGAATAATAAAGCTAGATACAGACAGAGACGGGAGGAGAGGAGAACAAGAAGCAAAAGAAGAGGAAGAAAAAAAAAAAAAAAAAAAAAAAAAAAACAAGAGGACACTGAAAGCGAACTAAAAAACTGGCGTCCCTGAGAGGCCAAACTGAGCCGGCTGCCGCAGCAGCAGACCCCATATGACTGAGACTCGCACTGCGGACGCTGCAATACTTGAGACATCCAGTGCACGTCAAACGAAACCCTTTTCATCTTCAGTGGCCATTACATTACATGGCTCCGTGCGGACTAGGGGGGTTTATGCTCGGCAGCGGAGCCTATTATTTACCCAAAGAAAAGCAGCCAGCGCTTCTCCTCCCACAGACATAATGATTCACAGGGGTCTCACAGGAGATCCGATCCAGACCGGCCAATCCGCTCCCATCTCACCACAATGAGCGGCGCTAGACAGCAGGGAAGGGGATGTGTGTGTGTGTGTGTGTGTGTGTATGTGTGGGGGGGTATAAACAGACTGGGTCAGGGGACTGACTGCGGGGCTGAGTTAAACATTTTGTTTAAAGGCTGTCTCTTAAGTTTGGCTCAATGACGGCAGTCCATCTATTTCCATACAACAATGGCTCAAATAGGAGCTCTGTCACACAGCTGAAAGGGACAAGCTCAATAAACAGATCAGATTGGGGCAACAATAATAACATGCTTGACAAAAAGCCACACAAATAGAGAGAGAGACAGAGAGAGACAGAGAGAGAGAGAGAGAGAGAGAGAGAAAGAGAAAGAGAAAGAGAGAGAAAGAGAAGGAGAGAACACTGTGCACTGCAAAAAGCTGCTTTCCTGGCTGTGTGAAGTCTTCACTGGTACATGTAACAAACAATGCTGATTGAGAGATGACCTGATGAATATTTGTGAAGAGTGACTGCACCGACCTTCATTTCAAACACATTTTGGACATGGATTAAAACTATAACAGGACCGAAATCGCTTTTGGGATGGACGCGCGCACACACACACACACACACACACACACACACACACACACACACACACACACACACACACACACCCCTCCCTTGTAAAGCAACCCTGGACATCTTGAAAGAAGCATTATTATTATTTTCATCATTATTACTAATATCACTGGGGACAAAGCCTTCAAAGTTGATACCGCCTCAACTCTACTCCCTGGGCATATAAAAACATACCCTTTCACAAGGTCTTTTTTAAAAAAAAATCCATATATGTAAAGCAACCACTGGTGTCTTGAAAGGTATTATGTCATGAAGCCTAAGATATGCCTCTGATCATGTCTATGACTGTGATTACCTCAGCCCAGGTGAAGCGCACGGAGGACGGTGACACCACCAGCAGCGGCCACTCCTTCCTGTAGTAGGCAGCGATGCAGATGGCCTGCACCGTCTTCCCCAGGCCCATGTCATCGGCCAGCAGCAGCCTGCCCTCCCTGGCCACCGCATAGCTGCAGAGCCACGCCATATGGCACCATACAGGAACATGGGAACAGAGAGAGAGAAGGAGGGGGAGAGAGAGAGAGAGAGAGGGAAAGAGAGAGAGAGAGAGAGAGAGAGAGGCGAGAGAAAGAGCAGGACACTAAGCATCACTGCCGGGCCATAGCTGGTTTAGCGCTGTTGCAGGGTCGGCTTGTCTGTCTGTCTGTCTGTCAGTTGGGAGGCGTTCAATTCATCAATCGTGTGTGTGTGTGTGTGTGTGTGTGTGTGTGTGTGTGTGTGTGTGTGTGTGTGTGTGTGTGTGTGTGTGTGT
>JASCQY010012415.1:0-10422 GCA_030264315.1 Sardinella tawilis
CTCTCTCTCTCTCTCTCTCTCTCTCTCGCTCTCTCTCTCTCTCTCTCTCTCTCTCTCTCTCTCTCTCTCTCTCTCCCCTCTCTTTCGCTCTGTCTCTCGCATAGCTCCATTGGCATCTTTAATGACCTAGAACAATTGGAAGAATGATCAGAATTAGCACCCTAATCGGGCTCTAAGGGGTTAATAGGTGGTGTGTTTAGGCAAAGTGTTTTTTACGATTCCCCATCATTCTGAGTTTCATTAGAGAAGGATACTGTTTGCTCAGCATGTAGTGCTAATGCGGCCTCACTGTAAGCATACTTTCGGACAACACACCCCTGTCGCTGCCAGGGACTCAGTGTGTGTGAAAAGCTAGTGTGCAAAGACACTCGATTTGGCTGCTATGTAGGCCTACTGATTACAGCTTGTGGTCTGTGGCTTTGACCATGTGTCTGTAGGTGTAGTTTGTGAATTTACTGCAGGTCACACAGTAAGTAAGTTTTTATTTTAATCATAAAGGTCTTAGAATTCAGGAGTTAAATATATTTTTATATACACAACTTGTACAGTTAGATACTGTATGCACACAAACTCAAACAGAAGAAACACACATTAATGCCTGGTCGACATGAGATTGTCAAATTCTGACAAATCTGAGACAAAACTTTGATTAATTAGTTTTCATTTATGTAAAGTTTTCCAGTTAAATGCATAAAGATGAGAAACATTGTCTTACAGCACCCACAATGCAGTTTCATATCGTCATATTTGAATACATTTGTATTAAAACCAAAGTTGGTCCCATATTTCCTACACTCTTCCTCCTTCCTAACTTCACTGGTAGGGAATGGCGTGCTTCTTCTACCCATTTTATCATTGTGGGTAGAGAGTCCTGTACCGCATTCGTTCCGTTATGTATCCCCCTCCAGGTGAGGTCACAAGTGGCGAGCTTACCTGAAGTTGTATGCATTGCTGCCATGAGTCAGCCTTCTGTTTGGACATCTTGCATCAGAGAACAGTCACTGTTGACAGCAGCTGATTCTAGAACAGCAGTGGCACTGTTCTGTCTGCTGTCAGAACTCCTCTGTGTCCGCTCTTCTCCAATCATGTCTGCTGACAGTTCTCCATCAACACAAACATGCATACACACACACACACACACACACACACACACACACCAACACTTTGTATTACATGATATATGCTCTCACCATAGTAGATAGATAGATCATTTTAGTCTAGATCTTCCAAAGAACTGTGGGTTATGTGAATGCCTCTTGAACCATTTTCTGTACTTTGCATCGTCATACTGTGGTCACTCTTAACTTATAAAAAATGAGATACCTTCGAATGTGAAGGTGCTCCAAGGTTGTCTGATGACTGGCTACTTGAGGTCGAGGTGAATCCTAACACCCTCATCATGTGCTTGCGGAACGTCCTGTCCAGCATAAAGTAAGTGATCGGATCCGTGGTGCACCGTAGAGCAGCCAGACAGAGGAGCATGTTCTTTACCTCCACCAGCACAGAGAGGGGATGGCAGCCATTGGCCAGAGGAGGGGCG
Source organism: Sardinella tawilis (assembly GCA_030264315.1). Taxonomy (NCBI): domain Eukaryota; kingdom Metazoa; phylum Chordata; class Actinopteri; order Clupeiformes; family Clupeidae; genus Sardinella; species Sardinella tawilis. Next base: position 1,541 of record JASCQY010012415.1, read on the forward strand.
GACTCTGAATAGGCGTGTGCCAGGGGCGTGAAAACAGCCCTGCAGACGTGGTGAGGAAGCAGACAAATGCTCATCACCACCTGGATAACTACAATATTCCGGAACACCTTGGCGTAGACATGCTGCTGCTTGGAAACGGCCGTGCTGCTGCGGATGCGCAAGATGTGGCGAGTCACGGCCACGTACGAGCCGAGCACCAGCAGATAGCAGAGGAAGAAGGTCACAATGCTGCTAAAAATGACTGTGGTCACGACTGGCCCAACTTTGCCCACCTCTACCGTGGCACTATAGCACACTTCTTTGGCTTGCGGATTGCTTACTTCCATAGAGTACATTGCAATGGCGGGAATCAGGCCCACAAGTACCAACCCCCAGGTGGCCAGGCAGAGGATCCAGGCACAGCGAGTGTGGCGGAGCTGTCGCAGGCAAGCAGGCGGGAGGATGTAGGTGACGCGGCTGGGCCGATGGGCATGTGTGTTGAGGACAAGGGTGGCACAGCGACTCAGGGCCACCCAGGTCAGGTTGATCATGCCCACGCCGATGTTGGTGTGGATCAAGGGTGTCAGGCAGGAAATGGCCATCCTGCAAATGGGATGACTGGTGTTCCAGATTAAGCCCATGGCGTAGTACACTGCCAGGATGGGCATTGTCAGGCATAGGACCAGATTGGACACGCCCAAGTTGATAAGATAGATGTGTGTTGGGGACTTGTCTGGAATCTTGGCAATGAAGACCCACAGTGCAAGGATATTTCCAGGGAGTCCAGTTAGGAACATTAGGGTGTAGAGAGTTGGCAGGATGGCGTTAGTAGCGACTGAAGGGCAGAGGCGTGAGGTGGTATTACTGGGGTCATTGGTCAGATTGACATCTGCCATCATCGTTATCCAAGGTACAAAGATCCTTTGTTGAGTACATATAAGCAAAACATTTAGAGCTTGTCACTTTCATCTTAAAAAAAAAAAAAAACAATAATGATGCTATCACAGTTTTAGTCAGTTTAGCGCATTGCTTGATCACATTTGCATAACAGTAAGTGCAATTTTCATTGAACTAATTTTGAAAACTGTACCACAAAATTGGGATAGGCCTATTATAGGACTGTTTGACAGATTGCATAGAACTGGGTCTTACACTTATATAATGAATCAAGCAATGAACTAATGCCTAAAAGTTTTGGGGTTTGAAGAACCATTGAACAGAAAAAAATAAAAATTGTGCTTTATGGATGTGCAAAAACATTTCCTGTTTTTTTTAGTTGATGATAAATAGCATTTATGATGTACACAAGTAACTCAGTGATGTGGACGTTGAACTAGTTGCTTTGAGAATTTAGACTCGCTTATAAACTGCACAAAATTCAATAAGAAAAGCTGTAATAGTTTTTTTTAATTTACAATATTATGTCAGAAAGTTTGAAAAATAGTCCATACTTCTGGGAAATAAAATAGTTCTTCTAAATAAGCAGCCAGACTTTCCCTTACCCAAATCATTTGCTGGAGGTCATGCGGAGATGTTGCCTCGGCTCCGTCTCTGGTGTGTACTGCATGCCTCTGCACGCCTCTGCAGCTACTGGCTCTGTTGACGGCTGAACTACACCATGAGGAAGTCAGCTCTGGCTGGGTATGGCAGCTCCTTTTACAGTATAAGATGTTTGAAAGGATTTTTTTTTTTTTTTTTTTAAAGCTTCACTTTGTTGCTACTGCCAAGTAGATCTGTAATTTATAGGTATGCGCTATGCATTTGGTAAATATTGTTCAAGAGCGTTTTTTTTATTTATTTATTTTTTCTCCACATGACTGAAGTGGAATTGAAGGGGAATGATATATATGCTTTATAGTGATGACCTTCTGCTTTGTACCCTGTATCCTTTTTTCATTGCTGAGCTGCAATGGCAATTTGATAACCTGTTACACGAGCATCAGGCTTCCTCATCTCCTGGGGAAAATGCTGATATTACTTTACACTGCATTGTCAAAACAACTTCAGCATATGACTAAGAGGGGCACTCAAGGGCTTCCTTGTCAAGGAAACGCTATGAAATTTAGTCTGATCTCAAAGACCCTCTGCAGCATATTGTTCAACAGTGGCCCCTAGTGTTTGGAAAGTCATATTGCAGTTGAATGTACTGTATGCTGGCGGTGCTGAACACCGCATGCTTTGGCTGCAGACTAACAGCAGGAAGATTGGGATGCACAGAAGTCTGTTCATTGGAAAGTTGCACATTGCAGTTTATTATCACAGTGATGCATTAATAAAACTTTCATTAGTGGACAACATTTAATAGACATGTGATTTTAATGATTAACTGAACGAATGCCAGCAGTGGCTATGTTTGAAAAGAAGTTTTGAGAATTAACAGTATATTAATGCAACTTTATTCAGTAGCCGTGTTGAAAATAATCATTCCTATCTACCTCACTTCATCTTCTGAAAGACTTAATGTCTTGGTAAAAAGCAATGATTTTTGTTCTGTAAATACAACTAAATGACATAATATAATATGATATAATATTCATGCATTTAGAAAGTCTTTTTATTATTACAGCCTCCTACATCCCTACTTTCATGAGGAAGTATGTGTTGTCTCAGGACGCTGATTAGACACACGCAACACTCAGGCTATTCACAGACATGTAGCAGTTGCCAGTTGATGCCTTATTTAATGTCACATGGGGCCCACTTCCCTCTCCAATGCCTCTGTGATGCGATGTGATTGTAACTGAGGTGTTTGGTTCCTGGAACAGTCTGCTTCGTCCGCAGAGCGTTTCAGTCTCTCCGCGCGGCAGCATGGTGAGCGAAGCACCAGGTGCAGGATGGGATTGAGGCAGCAGTTCAACGCAGCCACCAGTATGGTGGCAGTCTTGGCCTGGGAGAACATTTCTTCCGTGGTGCAATCTTCTCGCGTAGAGAGGAGCATGACGCTCCTCAGGATGTGGTGTGGGAGGAAGCAGGCTAGGAATACTAGCATGGACGCTAGGACCTTCCTTTTCACCTTCAAGCCCCCACCTGGTCCAAACCATGCACTCACAAGGCTGGTCTTGCGGACCTTCTGCAGATGGTACAACAGTAGACCATAGCTGACCAACATGGCCGCCAGAATGAAAAAGAAGAGCAGTGTTCCCAGAACCAGTGTGACTTGTCGCTCTTTCTTGTGGTGCTCCATCAAGTGAAAGCAGGCTTTGTTTTCAGTTGTCTTAGTCATCCACACCACCCTTGCAATCACTATTACCAGAAACAGCAGCCAGGTGGCAGCACAGAGCTGTCCACTTCTCTGTGGGTTCTTGAACGCTTGTAGCACCGCCAGGCGGGACTGCACTACCGTCACATAGCGGTTGATGCTCATCCACATCAGGAAGAACATGTTACAATATATGTTTACATAGAAAACAGAGATGGAGACAGATAAGGTCATCCGACAGAGGGGCCCGTTTGCTTTCCAGTGGTTCGAATGACGATAGTAAGCTATTCGAAAGAGGAAACTGACACAGAGGATGATGTCTGAAACCACCATGTTCAGGGTGAAAATGACTGTGGGCTTCCGCTGGGTTCTCCAGAGCTCAAACAAGACTAGGCCATTGGTGAGGAAGCCCAGGAGAGCCAGGAACAGGTAGAGCCATGGGAGAACCTCCGTGCTAACTGGTGAAGGCTGTTTGAGAAGTGTGCAGTTGACACTGAGGAGAGGGACAGAAACAGAAAGAGAAAGAGTGTTAGAGAGAAGAGAGGTGTCAACCTCTTAGATGAGCTGTGAAAGTAAATTGAGTGTTTTTAGCTTGTCACACGTGGTGGGGTGTTCGAAAATAAAAGGACGCGTCCTTTTTGTCAAAGTTCCCTTTAAGGTATTATTGTGCAATGTGCACAGTTATACACAAAGCACGTACAGTATGTCGTGTTTATTTGGACATACTGTATGATTAGTCCTATTCACCAGTACTGACCCTCTAAGCATCATTTAGCATAATTTACTCTCATTTAGCATAATTTATACTTATTATACTCATATATATACATATATATATATTACTAATTATAGCAGTTAGACATTAACTTGATCATAGCAGTGAAAATATGGTGAGTATTAAAACTAATTGCGGTTTGAAGTTCTGCGTGAATATTCATGCTCATGCACGTAAAGCTTGTAGCGCTTGCACATGTGTGGCTCACCATGTGTGGCACATGTTTCAGACATTTTCAAGTATTGTTAGTAGTGGTGGTAAGGTAACACTACTTGAAGGCGTCTACACAAAAGTGACACAAGCATGTTATAAACATGACATGACACATACAGTATCATGAACATTGACACTTAAATTCAAGTTTATGACAGTTGTCATTAAGTGTCATTCGGTTTTTTGAAATGCAGACTGGGATGCAGACGTTGGAAAAACCGAATGACACTTATTGACAACAGTCATTAACATAAATATTGTGTCATTAACGTTTATGATATGTGTTATGTCATGTTTATAACATGCTTGTGTCACTCTTATGTAGACCCCTGCAAATAAAGTGTTACTGTGATTTAGTCTATCAGGTTTCTTGGCCCTGTTGCCAAGATAGAAGATTTAATGCAGTCAACCTCTCCATGAAAAACATCTGTAATCATGCAGTCATAAACCTCATGTCAAATCCATAAATATCCACATCATGTGCTGTTGTCAAGCATCTAGAAAATTTACTTCATACAGCAATGAGATGAAAAGAAGGTTTATATACATGAAGCTTTTTTTCGATGTTTCATACCTACCTTATGTTGTGTCCTTGACCCATGCTTGTTCACTCGAACTGGGACTTCAATCATAGCAGGATCATGGGAAGAACGGCTGCTAAACTGGTGCACAGGAATGCCTTTCCCTTTCGCTCTCTATTTGCCTGCTTCTCACTGCTCCAGGAACAGTGTTAAGTTTGTGAAAGAAGGTACCGTATGCATCTACGAAGAAAAAACTTTTCTCTGTTTATCACAAACTCTTGACGTCCGACCACATCCTCTGCAAAAAAAAAAAAAGATGTCAGCCTCAGAAAAAAGAGCTGTTGCCTTGTGGAGGACTGAGCTATGGCAGGATGGTCTTAGTGTCGTAAGGGTTGACGTATAGAGTTGGTAGGTTCCTTGTGGTTTGTTAAACACTGGCAAAGTCTTGTACAATTGTGACTGACAGGCAGAGTATTTGCCTGTCTGTTGCTTCCTTCTGGTCAAACGATAGGTTAAGTAAGTGACCAGTCCTTCAATGAATGTTGTTTTTTTTCTGTGTTTGGTCAGTATCATGGACAGATAACATTTTCTGGTGTCTTAAAAAGGGTCATGCTCTCTCAAATAAGAAGGTTGTTATTGCTGCGCCATCTGTAAAGCCTTGGCTGTATCATGAATAGTTCCCAAAACCAAGGACTGTAAAATATATCTGTTCAAATCGTACATATTGTTCTGTTTAAAACTCTTGACATTACTTCAGTGTGACGGCCTGGAAAGCAGAATATGTGATAAGCAATGTTTTGGTGTTGATATCTTTTGCTATTTAGCGCAAAGCTAAATATGGGTGGGTGACAAACATGTGCTCGATATGGCTGCACCATTAAAGGTTGTACGGTATGTTCATTTGGCATTTGTGTGCATTTGGCAGCAGTCTGTTTACACATACAATATACAACATTTATGATTGTATTTATGAATATAATGCATAAATACATATTGACACCATTTATAAATACAACACTCTGTCAATATTTTCCGTGTGTAATGGGCTCAAGGGGCTAAAGAAAAACTTTAATTTTTTGGTTTAGTTTCAAAAAGATTAAAATAGTGATAATGGGGTAGTTAGTTGGAACTTGAAAATCTATGTGGCATATCAGTGCATGGACATTTAGTTTTGTTCAGTTTTACTTCCTTAGGAAACAGGCAGAGCTGCTTAGGAGCAGCGGCACTCCATCTTACAGTCTAGAAATAATACTACTGTCCTTAGTTTAATACTACTGTCCTTAACACTAGTTTACCATGGGCAAAGAAAATATGAAAACTTTGGAACGGAACAAAAATATTCTAAAATCCTTGTTTTGGAACTTATCGAACTTAAATGTTTACACCATGGAATAATCCAACTCTGCCATACAGGCCAGAGATCAAAGTGATATACTTTGATGTGAAGCAATGTCAGAGAGACCTTCAACTCTCACTTTTTACACTACTTTTAAGTAAAAGTCAACGTAACTGCGCTAAAGTGTGAAGCATCCATACTTTTCTCCCATTGTTTATGTCATGTTGGAGTGTCTGAGGGCCCAGTGATGTGTCCGTCGTGGGCTCCAGCTCCAACAGGTCTCTGTCTCCTCCCACGGCAACATGGTAAACGGAAGAGCAGGTGCAGAATGGGATTGAGGCAGCAGTTAAATGCTGCCACCAGGATGGTGTTGGTCTTAATCCGGAAGTTTTCCTGCTCTCTCTCACAGTTCCTTTGGTTCTGTGATAGAAGCATAATGCTCCTCTGGATGTGGTAAGGGAGGAAACAGGCGAGGAGCACCAGCACAGATGCCAGAACTTTCCTTTTAACCCTGAGGCCTCCTCCGGATCCCTTTGTCTGGCTGACCTGGCTCGACATGTGAATCCGCTGGAGGTGATACAACAGCAGGGTGTAGCTGGACAGCATCACCACAAGCATTGGGTAGAAGGCCACCAGGCCAATGGCAAAGACTTGGTTTGAACTCGTTTTTCTGCGATTGTTCATATGATCAAAACAACTACCAGGTGTTCCAGAGCCTTTGAATTCCTTGTAGGCCACATGGCTGCCGATGATCAACACAATAGCTAGCCAAGTTATTTGGCAGATGCGACTACACCAGTGTGTATCCCTGAAAATACGCAAACAGGTGCGGTGTGACTGCACCACAGTGGTGTAACGGCTAATGCTAATCCACAGCAGAAAGCACATGTTGCAATAGACATTAATGTAGAAGATTGTGACTGAGACAAATATGGCTACCCCACACTTTCGATCCTGTGCTTCCCATCGATTGGCATTATAGTAGAAAGCCATCCTAAACAGGAGACTAAGACACTGGAGGACATCAGACACCATTATGTTCCAAGCGAAAATGACCGTGGGCTTCCTCTTGGCTCTCCTGAGATCAAAGAAGACCAAGACATTCGTCAAGAGGCCGAGAAGAGCCAGAAATAGGTAGATCCAGGGGAACACCTCAGAGTGCACCCCCACAGGCTTTATGGTGCAGTTACTGTTAGAGAGAGAGAGAGAGAGAGAGAGAGAAAAAGAGAAAAAGAGAGAGAGAAATACTGTAGATGTCAGCATTTCCGTATGCTTGTTTACTTTTGAAACCGGGCTTGATCTATTTATGATGCGTGATAGTCTCACACTTCTCACTTCTGTTTTGAAGTCACATGATGGTCTCAGATAAATAGTTAGTATTTTGTAGTTTTATGCATTTATTTTGCCAGCAGTAAAAATGTATGAATGCTAATTTCTTTCTGAGAGTGTGTGGCTATGGCAGTTGAGGGTAATGTTAACTCTTAAGATGTTAACTAAACATGGAAACTCTAAACACACTAAAGCAAAATACTTCTGATCATGCTCTCAGTTAGTATATGCCCAGCAATAGACAGTCTGATTAGAGGCATGAAGACAGACACTAGTGTGAAACTTCACCAGACCTGCTACAGTATAATCATTTCTTTCACATCTTTGCCAGTGTCTGAGCACCCAGACTGTTCTATTAATGAATCTAGTACAGACAGACATGTAGATAACCGACTCAGCAACACTTTTCGAGTCTTTAAGGAACTGCTCTACAGTCTGTCTGTGTTTCCTGCCGTGTTTTTGTACTGTCCATTGCCTTTAACCTTTTATTCACAAATCACACGTCAAGCTTATTAGCATTTTGACAATTTTCACTTGCACTCATTAACAGTAATAGAAAATACGAGCTGGCATATCATACTGTTGGTGTCCACAACATACCTTTGGTTCATGCTGGAAGAGACATTTTCTGATCCACCGCTCTGCGACATCGAGCTGAAAAACAAACCTGGCAGATATGCGATGACACCTCAGTCTGACAGCTGTTTTTGCTGCAAGTTGTTGTTTTTACTTGCACAAGCTAAAACCACATGAGGTGATTTAGCCCTCTTGCTGCTTTTGAGAACTTCCTCGATTTGCATAAGAGGTACTGTAACAGTGTCAGTATCGGTATCTAACAGAGGATCATGGGTTGATTTGGGTTGGGAAAGCACCATACTGATAGAAAAAAAAAACATGGAAATAGTTTTGATGCGTCAACCTTCGCTTTGCACTCACAATGTAAACCTACACTCACCGGCCACTTTATTAGTCCAACTGCTTGTTAAACTCACATTCCTTATCAGCCAATCACATGGCAGCAGCTAAATGCATTTAGGCATGTAGACATGGTCAAGACGATCTGCTGCAGTTCAAAATGAACATCAGAATGGGGAAGAAAGGTGGTTTAAGTGACTTTGAACGTGGCATGGCAGGCTCAGAACTACTTCAGGAACTGCTGATCTCCTGAAATTTTCACGCACATCCATCTCTAGGGTTTACAGAGAATGGTCCAAAACAGAGAAAATATCCAGTGAGCGGCAATTCTGTGGGCAAAAATGCCCCTGTTGATGCCAGAGGTCAGAAGAGAATGGCCAGACTGGTTCGAACTGATAGAAAGGCAACAGTAACTCAAATAACCACTTGTTGCAACCAAGGTACTGTATGCAGGGTTAGAGGCAGATGGGCTACAGCAGCAGAAGACCACACCGGGTGCTACTTTTGTCAGCTAAGCACAGAAGATTGGAAAGCGTTGCCTGGTCTGATGAGTCTCGATTTCTGCTGCGGCATTCGGATGGTAGGGTCAGAATTTGGCGTCAACAACATGAAAGC
>JASCQY010012497.1:0-10417 GCA_030264315.1 Sardinella tawilis
AAAATTCACCGGAATAAGTTCTATCATTTTTCCGAGTTTTTGTTTACATTGCGTAACGTTAACCTATGGGAACCGTAAATTTTCTAATATGCGCGTAACCGGAAATCAAGTTCCGGATGACGAGGGAGCGGTAACAACCCCTGGAATTTCTATTGGGTCCGTGACCCATATTGCCTTGGCGGAGGTCTGCGCTCTCCGAGTGCTTTTCTAGTTTTGTGCATGATTAATACAGTTTCAGTTACTTACTTAATCCCAAGAGGTTGGCGTACTCTCTCCCATCCTCTTCTTTCTTCACCTCAATCTGCATTGATGTGTGTTGTGTTTCATCGCAGCCGACGCCAGTCTCTGCGTCTTCAGTCTTCCACTCTGCGAAGTGCGCCTCTTCTTCATTGTTGGTAAAATCCTCAGCGACGTTGGTTTCGGTTTTAAAATGAAGGGCTGCCGAGGGCTTTTCTTCATCTTCACATCCAATCATATAATCATATCCCTCCTCTTTTATATCTTCTTCCTTAACTAGAACTCTTACTAACTTGTCCGTTTCCGTAACGTTACACACCGAACTCAAAGGCAGTGTGTGATCCATTTTCGTAAATTTAATGTTCAAAGAGATAGGTCCTATGGCCAAAGAATATTTAAGTTTTCACCATCTTGTAGTTGAACCTACATTAACCTGACACTACTCAGACAGAATGCATACACACACAACCATTCATAAAAAGTTCACAACACAACTCCTTCTTGTGAATGAAAAGTTTCTCGTGGCTCAGACACGGCCGAGGCAGTGCATAATTATGGAACACGTACTGCCACCGATGGGAACGGAGTGGAACTGCATGCATCTTCTTCCATTGGAAATCATCTCGGTTTTCCAGCCGTGAGGCGCCTACATACCAACAGTGAATGTGTGAAAACCTTGATTCAATTTGCAATGATTTCAATTGCAAGTGTCAAAGAAGCCAGTTTGATGAAAGGGACATTCACATTATAAGGAATAATTTAAATGAATACAGTTTGTTTTCAGAAATATTTTACATGCATTTAGCATGTGCTTGTATCCCGAACAAAACGGAAACGTGCAGCAGAAATACATGATGTGATGGAGTGAGGATGGCAGAGTGTGTGTGTGTGTGTGTGTATGCGTGTGTGATTGTGTGTGTATATATATATATTTGTGTGTGTGTGTATGCTAAAAAAATAACAATAAACTATTTCCTTTGGGATCAATGAAGTATCCATCTATTTATGAACTTGCCATTCAATGAGCGATTTGCTGAGACAATTTGCTTGTACAATTAAAATTTTTATTTTTTGCAATATTGAATATTCAGTGCACGCACGCTTGCTTGCTCGCCCGCCCATACACACACACACACACACGTCACACTAGCACAAACAATGACACACAAGCACAAACAATGACACACACACACACACGTCACACTAGCACAAACAATGACACACACACACACACACACACACACACACACACGTCACACTAGCACAAACAATGACACACACACACACACATTGTACAGTCTGCTCAGCACGCCATGTGCTGAAGAAGTTCTGAGTGAAATGTGCAAATGCACTCAGACACACATTAACATGGAGGTGTATGTGGACAGACAGACAGACACACACACACACACACACAATTATTCACAACATTGGCTGTGGCGTGTGTCATGCATTGTGGAGTTGTGAATGACCATAACACATAGAGCAACAGCACATGGTGGCTGCCATGTAAATCATGGCTATTTATATGCTCTCTCGTCCTCATGCACACACACGCACGCACACACACACACACACACACACACACACACACTCACACACACTCACACACTAACACACTCACACACACATTCACCGTTTTGGCTGGGTGAGGTGCCACGCTGCGAAGCAGTTCCGTGTTGTCGTGAGACACAGGTAAGCGGCACACGGGGGGCAGAAGACAGGCGTCTTCATACTGCAGATCCTGCAGCGCTGGCGACACATGGTGGCGTTTGAGCCGACGTACTTGGGCGTGTGCCGAGCACCCGGCATAGAGGAGGAGGAGGAGGAGGAGGGCACCCCTCCTGGCATCGCCTTGGCAACCGTGCTGGCAGCAGCTCTAAGCTCCAGCACGAGACAGTTCCGGAACTCTCTCTGCGTGAGTGGCCTGGCGCCTCGAGCCGCGGCGTGCTCCTGGTGCAGAATGTGCGCGTTGACGACGGCGATGTCCACGAAGTGACAGAAAAGCGAACGGTACCAACGGCCGTGCCGGGCGCCGTGCAGGACGCAGCTGCAGCTGATGAGAGGGTCACACAGGGCCGTGCCGCCCATGATCCTGGACGGAAAACAAAAAAACAAACAAATAAACATGAATATTACAATAGTAACACACAACATGAGATGAGATAGAGTTAATAGATAACTGATTTAAACAACATTCAATTTTTACTCCAATAATTGAATTATAAAAGGTGGAATCGCATAAAATCTATCTAAATACATAAACCCTTATTTTGTAACAAAGAAACACTCAAAAAAGTCAAGCAGTTTTGGAGGGTTTAGTTATAGTATAGTCAAACTAAAATGTTGGAAAATGTGCATTGTCCCTTTTAAATAAACAAACTCTTAAGAAAACATCCATCCAAACAAACCATGTTGGAAAAAAAAGTGTTCTTCGCTTTCACGTTATCCCTTGGATCTTCTTTTGTTTTTCTTTATCCATATACCAAACAAACAAACAAACAGCAAACAAACAAACAAACAAGCATGTCCTTACTTGCTGTACTCCTGGATGGCTGGTGGTATGGGTATGTAGATGACGGACACACGTCCCTTCGAGCTGCGGACGCGGCGAGTGACCCTTTCGTCGCCGTGGGCCCTGTGCAGGGTGGAGCAAAACATCACGTCCCCGTTGTCTCTCCACTGGACGAACAGCAGGGGGTCGTCCCTCAGCCAGCGGATGTCGCCACGACGACAACCCCTCTTCAGCATCCCTGCCGTCACATTGCCACGACAACAACCCTTGTGCGGGATCCCTGTCGTCACGTTGCCACGACGACAACCCCTGTGCGCCACGTTCTTACAGGTACGACCAGCGCCATTGCTGTCGCTATCCCCGCCGCTGTCGTCGTTGTCAAGGACAGCGACACGTTTGGGATGGATGGCTCCGCACGCCCAAACGCTTCTCGTCGTCAGCAGGTCGCGGAACAGCACTGGGCTGGAGTAGCGGATGTCCACAAAAAGCTTGTAGCCTGAGCCCAGAACACGAGGCCACCGCAAGGGTGATGTCAGTGATGTCAGTGGTGTTGTACCTGCTGTTGTCGACTTTGATGTTGTACATAATGACGTTGATTGCAATGTTGTTGATGAACATGGTATCAACTGCAACGTTATCATCAACTCTGCTTCTGCTGCTTCTGATGATGATGATGATGATGATGATGATGGTGTTGACTGTGATGTCGTACATAATGATGTCGTTTGCGATGTTGGGGATGAACATGGTGATGACGCTGATAAATGAGGCGACCGTGGCAGTGATGATGGTGACGGCGCCGACGTCGATGGTAGTAGTGATGATGATGATGATGACGGCAGTGGCAGTGATGGTGATGTCAATGAGGGCGGTCCTGTGGACAATGTTGGGGGCGGTCCTGTGGACAATGTTGGGGGCGGTCCTGTGGACAAAGTTGAGGGTGGTCCTGTGGATGACAAAGGTGATGGGCACGGTCCTGTAAACGACAATGGGGGCGGTCCTGCAGACGACAATGGGGGAGGTCCAGTAAACGACGATGGGGGCGGTCCTGTAGACGACGATGGGGGCGGTCCAGTAAGCGACGATGGGGGCGGTCCTGTAGCCGACAATGGGGGCGGTCCTGTAGAAGACAATAAAGGTGATGGGGGCAGTCCTGTAGCCGACGATGGGGGCGGTCCTGTAGAAGACAATGGGGACGGTCCTGTAGACAATAAAGGTGATGGGGGCGGTGATGGGGGCGGTCCTGTAGACGGCGATGGGGGCGGTCCTGTAGACAATAAAGGTGATGGGGGCGGTCCTGTAGACAACGATGGGGGCGGTTCTGCAGACAATAAAGGTGATGGGGGCAGTCCTGTAGCCGACGATGGGGGCGGTCCTGTAGATGACGATGGGGACGGTCCTGGTGGTGACGATGGGGACGGTCCTGGTGGTGACGATGGGGACGGTCCTGTAGATGATGATGGGGGCGGTCCTGGTGGTGATGGTGGAGGAGGCGGAGGGATGAGCTCCATCACAGCGTCATAGCGGAGCCCGTGTTCGGTCCGACTCACAGCCAGGCCGTCGTACACGAGAAAGTCCCAGGTGTAGCTGTTAGTCCCGTCAGCCAGAACGAACAGCTTGTAGCCCGACGAGAGGTCAGCACAACTATGACTGCCACTGCGCGTTTCGAACACCGCAGTTCGCTCGTCAATCACGAGGTTCTGTCGGGGATGGTAGCTGGCTCGACATGCCTCCCTGACGGCATCGTACACGGGCCTGATGCGACCCAGGTGGTCATGACCAGGCGTTCCCTTGCGGACGTCGTTCGTCTCGTCGAGCTGCGGGTCGCTCATGTGGAGAGCGCGCGTGATGGCTCGGAACCTGCGGCGCGACATGACCTTCGCCGGGAAGGCCAGATTGTACAGCGCGGCCTTGTTCCAGTATTCGCCGACGGGCTTCGTCCTCACCATGCCCATGTAGATCAGCAGGCTCACGTACGCATGCATGTCCTGCAGCGTGACCTCCTTCCACGAGACGGCCGACTTGCCTTCGAGCTGACGTCGCCGCTGCCCGTGTTTGTTGGTGTTGTCCGCGACCGTCTGCAGAGTGGAGTTCGACATGAACAACTGGAAGAGCTCCAATGCTGAGTAGGGTCGTTCGGTCGAAATCTGCAGGCCGGGGGGACGAGAGGGGTCAAAGGTCGGCTGGTCGGGCGCCATGTCCTCCTGGTCCTTCCCTTTCCATCGCTCTTCCTCGTCCTCTTCCTCATCCTCCTCTTCGCCTGAGCTGGTCGAGCCCACCTCTGCGCACCTTCAGATGGGACAGAATAACTGTTATTACATGAAAACTATCGTTACACCATTATTACACTATTATTACATAAGTAAGGAATAACGTCCGCCGAGGTGTCCCGTTATAGGGAAATAATGGACGAGGTGGAAGCGTTCTAACAGTTCGTTTCCGCCAAGTCCATTATATAACTATCGTTACACCATTATTACAGTATTATTACATAAAAACTATTATTGTATCGTTATTAAAAAATATATATTCATCCATACATGATACACACTGTGCATGCACACACAATACAAGTACAAATCAATAGACAAACCTGAACACACACAAACATACACTCACATTCAAATACACGCACACATGCAAAACACACCTCTCCATTAGACGTTTGCTGTGTCTTCCACCTCGGCTTTTTGTCCGTCCCGTTTTCCCACCGACGCTGCGCTGCAAGCGTCTACGCCCTGCACGTCGTCTGGAGGAAGCTGGAGCTCCCGACGACTCCTCTTCTTCCGGCTCATTCCCACTTCCCTCTGAGGCGCTGCCGTCTGCGTGGTCATCGTCGACAGAAGACTCGCTCACCCTCCTCCCAAATGCTAACAGATTAGCCTCCCAATCCGACTGCTCAGATTCTCTGGAAAAGGTCAAAGGTCAAATGGAAAAGGTCATAATCATCACCTTATCTAAGAGAAACTGCATGCAGTACTGTACGTACACCAATGACACACTGATGGCTGGGGCTGTTAGCCTTACAATAAATAAATATTCATGGTTCTTGGATTTCAGACTCTTTGGGACAACATGGGTAATTAAGATAAGGAATATTTACAATTCAGAACGAGTCCCTCTCCAGCAATAGGAGTTTTTTTATTTATTATTATTATTATTATTATTATTACTGTTGTTGTTGTTGTACTTACAACTCAGACTCTGAGTCCAGCACTAGGAGTTCCTCTTCGTCCAGGGACTCTGCGGAGGATTGTACGGTTTCCACGCCCACATCATCCTCGCCCTCGTCGCTCTCCGTGTCTCTGCGGGTCGCCACCAGCAGAGAACGTTACAATCAACACAATGCCCTCGCACATCTACCTCAAAATAACCACTTCAAACTCATCCTGTTGCAAGGGGCCAATGCAAAATGAAGAGCATCAGTTTCTAACCAGGTTCTAGTGAAAGTGCGACTGTGTTTTAGATCTGAAAACCCGCAGGCTGTCTCATAGGCTACAGTACACTGTTTGATGATGCTATTAAGAAAACATGGAACACCAGTTCTGAAACCATGCTGTGTGATGGTGTGATGTAACAACAGGCCAACACATTCTATTTTATTTGTTGGGCTTCATGGTGGGCCACATGAAACAGAGCAGAGGGTCTTCATTAGTTCACCCCTGGTCTAGCCTGCTTGTTTCAAACAGAACGCACTTTGCATGTAACCGTAGTCACTGGCTTAAAGGAATAAGACACCCACTAGCATGTAAACTAGCAAGAGTCACTCACTTGGTTTACAGCAACTGCGCTAAGCTAAAGCTAAAACACGCTGCTCCCAAAGCAGGACAACGCCTTGATGGATTTTAATCAGGTTTTTTTTCACTGTTTAAGTCTGGGGGTGACCGAGTTAATTTCATGTTTGATTGTCATTCCTTTAACCATCATACCCATTTTCCTGGAGGTCTTCACTGGGTTCCTCCTGCTTCGTTGGGCTTTCGTTACCGTGGCAGCAGTCCACATCGGATGGCATCTGGTCTTCCTCAGTGTTCTCCTGACGATCCCTCACAGTCGTCTTCTTCTTTTGATTCTTCTTCTTCTGAGTTGACCCGCGAGTCTTTGCCACCTTGGAGCTCTGTCTCTTATGTGACCTTGCAGGTTCCTGTTCCACCTTGGAGAACCGTCTCTTTCTGGACCTTTGACAGTAGGGCTCCCCATCAGAGTCTGAGTGTTCCGAATCCCTAAAGAGGATCATGAATTTAATCTTCCTCAAATACATACACAAGCATGCACCCCTGGATACACACACACACACACACAGCCTTTTATTCCTTACCTGACAAAAACACACAAACAAACATACATTACATTTCACAAACACACACACACACACACACACACACACAAGCATGCACCCCCGGATACACACACACAGCCTATCTTTCCTTACCCTACAAACACACACAAACAAACAAACATACATTACATTTCACAAACACAAACACACACACACACAAGTATGCAGATATGCACACAGCCTTCCTTTCCATACCTTACAAAAAACACACACACACACAGCCTCCCTCTCCATACACCACACAAATACACACACACCTATCCATACCACTCCACTACACACACACACACACACTCCTATCCATACCACCCCACTACACACACACACACACACACACACACACAGCCTCCCTCTCCATACACCACACAAACACACACACACACAGCCTCCCTCTCCATACACCACACACACACACACACACACACTCCTATCCATTACACCCCACTACACACACACACACACCTACCCATACCACCCCACTACACACACACACACAGCCTCCCTCTCCATACACCACACAAACGCACACACACACACCTATCCATACCACCCCACTACACACACACACAGACACACTTGTACTCACATTTCATAATCTGGGTCTTCTTCTTCGCTTTGCAAGCACTCCACAGCTGCCTGCCATTCCTCAGTCATGTGGCTGATGATTCAAGAGGAGCAAAAACAGACAAAAACACACTCAGTTACTATGACCACATCTATTTACCACTAGCCAACAATAAACAACGACAAACAACCAAATAAATAAATAGTCTATCCAAAGCAGCAACTTGCTATCAAAACAAACAAACAATCACACATACCTATTTACATTAGTAAAATAAAGTTAAAATTGAAACGTTGCGATTATTTCCATTGTTGACGCAATTATGACCGAGTCCAACTGAATCAAACATGTTTGATATGATCTTAACCAGTCCGTTCTATGGTCGCTATGATACCTATTATGACTTTACCATGCAGACGAGTCAGTTGTTAGGTTTTTGCAACTGAAAAAATCAGTAGGTCTGTTCCCAGCTTTACTCACACTCCCGTCCACAGAAACTCACCAACCAGCATCGCCATACCTCGACTTCTCATTTTCAGATATACGTTTTAAAATAAAATGTATCAATGGTGCATTGTAGGGAGGATAAAACGAAATGTCCAGTCATTGGTTTCTAGGACAAAAACGGGGATACAAAGGTGTCTTTGGAATGACCCAAAAAAGTCCCCCCACCTGGGGACGGTGACCTCAGAGAATTAAAGATATTTGGTTTTTTTTTAAGCCTTCATTTGATCGGACAGTGAGAGAGTGACAGGAAATTAGCGGGAGAGAGAGATGGGGTAGGATCAGGAAATGACCTCGAGTCGAGTCAGACTCAAACCTGGGTCACTGGATTGGTGTAACTGAGCCACGGCGCCCCCACAGTTTAATTTCAATGTGAAATTCACCAACCAGCACTTTCACACCTCGCTCTCTCCCCTTGTGGTCCCGCGTGGCGCTGATCACAGTCTGTCCTTGGCTCCTCCTGCTTAGTGGTGGGGTGCACAGTCCTCATGTGGCGCGTGAGCGTTATGGCGGAGGCGAAACCTTTCCCGCACTGGTCACATGGGTAGCGTTTCCTCTTCGCAGAAGCTTCCAGAGCTTGCATGCTACGAGCTGTAAGACGAATCTGACGCTTCTCAGGTCCTCTTGTCCACCCACTGACACCTTGGGGAGCAAGGATAGCATGGTAAACATTATTATTACTGTTATGATTATTACTATTATTAGAGTTGTTGTTGTTGTTGATGATTATTATAGCCATTACTATTATCATTACAGACATGCATTGTCATTCCAAGTCTGTGAGTAGGGGTGGGAACTGATTTTGTCTAGGGGAGCTAGGATATCATAGCAAATATAATTATCATTATTATTATTATTATTATTATTATTATCATTACAGACATGCGTTGTCAAGCCAAGTCTGTGAGTAGGGGTGGGAACAGATTTTATCAAGATCACAAGAAAAGTGCAATTAGGTGATGGAAGTAAAACAGATCATAAGTATAAACAATTACAAAAATAATTAACAATACTCATGCCTCCTTAAATGTAAAAAAGAAAAAGTAAGTTAGACTTCAAATGTGATGTTTGTAAATTAAGTTAGGTTGTGTGGATCACGCCCCCTACACACGCACGCACGCACGCACGCACGCATGCACGTTTGTCAACACTGTGGGTCTGCATTGCTTGCGTACATAGTAGACAGTAATAAAAGCTTGCGTGTTGTTTGTAACCTGACGTTACCCGTGGTAGCTCAATGCTTTTTCGAGTGCCACGTAAACACTGCTGACATTATACAGTATACCAGACAGACAGGACTGTGAAGTTTAGGCTACACTCCGTCCTTGAATGCACTGAGTCAAAGTTAACGTTGCTAACGTTAACGTTACTATAGGCTACTTTACCTCTGTCGGTAGAATCTTCCTCCAAAGACACTTCAATTTCCACTGAGGTGCAGACGATGTCTTCCTTTTCGTCATCGTAACTGTAGCTGTCTTCTTCTTTTTTCACTTGAACCACTGTTGTCTGCACAAGTGTCGGCAACTCTACGGAGTACGACTCCACAGGCTCGGTTTTAATTTCGCGCTGCGCAAGGATATTTCCGTGCTCGTTGCCGGTGAAATTCATTTCCTTGAATAAGCAATTCTGTCATGAAATGATCCTTAAAACTTGCAATGCTTTGCGACAAGAAAGTAGACTAACTTGGGGGTGTTTCAACGAATTACTGAAATTAAACGACACAAACACAAGCTGAAACTGCTTAAAGCCCCAACTGCACTTCTACTTCTTCTGTGACCTTTATTGGCGGTTCACAAACGGTGTGTACTACCGCCATCTGCTGGGCTGAGGTGTGATCCAAAGGATTTTATTGCTGATGGATTACTTGATTACAAATGAATATAAATATAAGAAAAAAAATCTATTTGTTAAACATGAGTCTACCGTGTCCACACCGGTGAAAGCAAAAGTTAAAAAAATTAACAAAGCTGACAAATTGGATGAAATAATTAAGCTGCAGAAGGAAACAATAGCATGTCAAAAAGAAAGAAATGAAATTCTGAGACAGTTTACAGCAGCCATGACTCGCATGGCTGAGCACAATGAGCAGTAATGCATATGACCATGTATAAATGTTTTAATTTATTGATATTATTTAATTTTAATATACTAGTTTATTTAGCTCATTCTATGTATCAATTTAAAAAAAAATATATGCACATGTAATATATAATGAATACAATAAACAATATACTCAATACAATAGTAAGTGATTCTGTTA